>WNWK01010707.1:0-68797 GCA_009830355.1 Cherax destructor | reverse complement strand
GTGTTGATGGTGTGTCCCAGACAGCACTGATGGTGCGTCCTTGCCAGTGTTGATGGTGTGTCCCAGACAGCACTGATGGTGCGTCCTTGCCAGTGTTGATGGTGTGTCCCAGACAGCATTGATGGTGCGTCCTAGCGAGTGTTGATGGTGTGTCCCAGACAGTGTTGATGGTGCGTAATTGCCAGTGTTGATGGTGTGTCCCAGACAGCATTGATGGTGCGTAATTGCCAGTGTTGATGGTGTGTCCCTGACAGCATTGATGGTGCGTAATTGCCAGTGTTGATGGTGTGTCCCAGACAGCATTGATGGTGCGTAATTGGCAGTGTTGATGGTGTGTCCCAGACAGCATTGATGGTGCGTAATTGCCAGTGTTGATGGTGTGTCCCAGACAGCATTGATGGTGCGTAATTGCCAGTGTTGATGGTGCGTCCCAGACAGAATTGATGGTGCGTCCTTGCCAGTGTTGATGGTGTGTCCCAGACAGCATTGATGGTGCGTCCTTGCCAGTGTTGATGGTGCGTCCCAGACAGCATTGATGGTGCGTCCTTGCCAGTGTTGATGGTGTGTCCCAGACAGCATTGATGGTGCGTCCTTGCCAGTGTTGATGGTGTGTCCCAGACAGCATTGATGGTGCGTCCTTGCCAGTGTTGATGGTGTGTCCCAGACAGTGTTGATGGTACATCCCTGCCATCATTGATGGTGCGTCCCTGCCAGTGTTGATGCTGCGTCCCTGTTAGTGTTGATAGTGTGTGTGCCGGAGGAGAGCAGAGTTTTCACAGTGTTATGAGAGATTCGTCCACGTTGATACGTAGCCATTGAGAGAAGGTGATGGTGCCAGTTAAGGTGTGAGGTCGGTCATGTTCCCAGTTGACTCAGAATATAAATTAGCGAAGCAGTGTAGCAGCACACGACAGCCAGGCGAAATTGTAGAATATGACGGAGTGTAGTGTGTGTAGAATCCTCCCTGTTAACGTAGCTAAATGTAATCAGATTTTATTAAAGAACATTATATTTTCGTTTTAGATAATAATGGAAAAAAACATTAGCAGTATTATACAAAGTAAATGTTACCTTGTAAATTATAATAGATAATACACCACAGAGACAGTCTGTGTATTACGTCATGATATTCTGTTTCCTGAATTTGCAGAACTCTGATTCCATGTCAGGTTCAGAGGAAAGCTAAAGCTGATATATCAGAGCTTAATGTAACTACTACTCTTGTTTTATCCTTGATCTTCCTCGCATTACTGAGGAATTATCTCAGTATATCAGATAGTATATCTCACTCATACTACTCCTGTGTACACTAGATCTGATCTACATTCTGAGGTAATGTCTGGACTCGGCAAAAAACCTTCTGGTCTTATCTCTACTGAACACTTTGAGAAGATGGAATGCTTCTTAAATTTGCAAATTGAACACATACTGACGCAGAAGTTGAATGAACAATAATTCCATAGAGAAACTGTTTATTATAAAAGACAACAGTCTAATAGATCAGACCAACCTTCTGACACAATACCACAACCATTAACAAACAAAAAGCAGCTTAGGGGTTATTAAGTTCACTGAGAGTGGCCTAGATACAGCCATGTATTCGAGAACAATGCTCATGCAAACAACTGGCCTCTCACTTCTTTGAGAGGTAGAGCAAAGAGTCGTACACCTATCATACCATTTGCTGTACTCGCAACATATAATTTACTACCTGCTAGTTTTTAACGTACATTTCGTAGTATGCAACTAAAGCCAGGACAAACTTATGTTGAATTCGCTCGTGAGAAAAAGATATATTCCAAGAGAGGTGGTGTAGGGCCACAAGTACTCATTCATTTGATAAACTGTTGCAGCTTTTTACTACATGAACGTGTCTACAACTGTGTGGTTGCTGATATACAGGAACATCTCTTTGATCATACAGGATTAGCTACTCCAGAAATAGCTGATAACTATGAAGTAATCTACAGTTTTTTGTGCCGCTGCACAAAAACAAAACAAAGGTACTGAGCACAGGTCTCATAAGGGTTGGCCATATGCTTTAGCTTTTCAGTTCAAACCTCCACACTTACATAACTCACCTGTCCATGGAAAACACTTTTCGTACTTATCCACAGGAAGTTCATACTTCCATATCTGTCTCATGAGGAAAACAGAAGTCTGATAAGGAGAAGCAAAGAGTTAAATGCAAGCATTATACAAGAAAAGGTCATACAGTTGCTATGTACTGAAGACAAACCTGAGCATCTGGCGCCCCTCTTCAACTTACTCATTCACGTTTAATACAAGAGGGACACGTGAGTTGGCAACTCCGCCACTTTCTGCAACTGCTCATTTTAGTCAATCTGGGGTTGATAGTCAGCCCAGATGACTAGATATAGAGACGTTGATAACATTTGTTCAGGAATGAGTTATTTCCTGTTGAAAGGAAGATATGACTGAACACAAGAGATCAAATAGACTTAATTACATTTTGAGAGAAGATATATTACGATATCTGGCGACACCTATACTAAAATAATGTCATTTTTAGCAGCTTATGGTGGAACTGTGATAAAAGTATTAGACAGTACAGTGTACATGAAGAACAGGAGAACAGGAATTTATGGGAAGGTTACGCCTCAGGTCATGGAATATGTGAGTGTGATGACAGTGAGTGTGATGACAGTGAGTGTGATGACAGTGAGTGTGATGACAGTGAGTGTAATGACAGTGAGTGTGATGACAGTGAGTGTGAGGACAGTGAGTGTGATGACAGTGAGTGTGATGACAGTGAGTGTGAGGACAGTGAGTGTGATGACAGTGAGTGTGATGACAGTGAGTGTGATGACAGTGAGTGTGATGACAGTGAGTGTGATGAATGTGAGTGTGATGACAGTGAGTGTGATGACAGGTCTTAAAGTAGCTGACTGCAGCCAAAGATTAAAATTTGAACAAGTAGTTCCTCTGTGCTATGTAATTCCTGATCTTGTGTTGGCGTTCTGTAAGAGGTTGTGTGTTGGCATGTATGTCTTCCATTGTCCTGTCAGATGTTAAAATTAGGGTTGATAGCTATGAGAGCTGATTCTAAAATCTGATATTTGCTTTCTTTTCTCCTTGTTATGTAAACCAGTCATGATATCCCAATTTAGAGAAATGAGTTCAAAGATTTCATTTTCTTGGTGCAGCTTTGAGAGGCTGCATATTCTGAGTGCACTTAAAAACAGGCTTGCGATGGCTATCTTTTATTATCGAGCATTGACAAGTGTTCCTAGGAAAGGATGGAGGGAGGGGGTGAAAGAGGTTTTGTGTGCATGGGGCTTGGACATGCAGCAGGCATATGTGAACACGTTAAAGAGGAGTGAATGGAGACGAATGATTTTGGGACCTGGCGAGATGTTGGAGTGTGAGGAGGATAATATTTTGTGAAGGGATTCAGGAAACTGATTAGCCGGACTTGAGTCCTGAAGATAGGAAGTACAATGCCTGCACTTTAAAGTAGGAGCTTGGGATATTGGCTGTTTGGAGTGACATCTACACTGTCGTATCTCAGCGCTTCTGCAAAGACAGTGATTATGTGTGAATAATGGTGAAAGTGTTGAATGAAGGTGAAAGTGTTTCTTTTGGGGCACCCTGCCTCGGTGGGACACCCTGCTCGATGGGACACGGCCGACGTGGAGTGGGAGGGTAGAAGGTAGGGTTTTGGATAAAAGGTGGGTGGCAGGGAGGGTGGTAGGAGGGTAGGTGTTAGGGAGAGTGGTAGGGATGGTGGGAGAGTGGATAGGAGAGAGGGTGGGTGTTAGGGAGGTGGGAGGGATGGTGTTATGATGAGTGGGTGGGTGTTAGGGAGGGTGGGAGGGAGAGTTGTATTAGGAAAGGTGGGTAGGAGGGAGGGAGCGTGGGTGTTAGAAAGAGAGGATGGGTGGGAGGGTTGGAAAGAACGTGGGTGGGAGGGTGGCAGGGAAAGTGTATGGGAAAGTGGATGGGGCGAGGGTGGGTTGGACTGAAAGTGGTAGGGAGGGTGTGTGTTACTGAAAGTTGTAGGGAGGGTGGGTGTAAGGGTTGTTGGGATTTAGGGTAGGTGGAAAGGAGGAAGGGCGAGATGGAGTTTGGGAGGGAGTTATGGTGGTAAGGAGGGTGGATGGGAGGGTGGGTAAGAGGAAGTTTGGAGGGAAGGTGAGTGGTATGGTTGGAACCGAGGGTGGATGGCAGGGAGGGGTGTTTTAGAGATGGCAGGGAGGGTGAGAGGGACGGTCGTAGGGAGGGTGGGTTTCTTTGGAAGGAGTGTGGATTTGGGAGGGAGGGAAGGTGTCAGGGTGGGTGGGAAAGAGGGTGGTAGGGAGGATGGTAGGAATTTGGGTGGGTTTGGGTGGGAGGTTGGTGTTAGGGTGAGCGGGAAAGAGGGTGGTAGGGAGGGTGGGTTTTTATGAGTAGGAGGGTGGGTGAGAGATAGGGTGGTACGGAGGGTGGGTGTTAGGGTAGGTGGTTGAGTGTGAGGGAGGGGGCTGTTAGGGTGGTTGGGAGGGAGGGTGGCTGTTAGGGTGGTTGGGAGGAGTGTGGCTGTTAGGGTGGTTGGGGGGGAGGGTGGGTGTTAAGGTAGGTGGGCGAGTGGGAGGGAGGGTGGATGTTAGGTTGGTTGGGTGAGAGGGTGGTAGGAAGGGTGGAGGGCAAAGTGAGTGTTGAACTGACAGGTGCCTCTCATTTTGTGAGAGAAGCTGCCTGGTGTCACCACACTAAACACAAACACCCGCTCACACACACACACACACACACACACACACACACACACACACACACACACACATAGCTGAAGGATCTAGAGGATCCTAACATTATAAAAATAATGGGATCTCAAAAGGGAGGATGTAAAGGCAAGGAAACCTTGGATGCCTGGTCTGAAAAGGAATGGGTAGAAAGGCTCAAGAACAAAATAGATCAAGAATGAGGAAAAAAGCTAAATGAGCTTTGCAATAACATGTTAGAGAAGCTATCTGCAGAGAGCAAGAAGTGGAATTCATGAGCTGTAGCTGCTGAGGCAAAGATACAGAAACTGGAGCAAGAAATGGATGTTCTGAAGCAGGATATATAAATGAGGTTCGAAAGGAGCAAGGTGACTGAAATGGGAACATCAGCAGACAGTGATGGGACTGAAGGATACGATGGAGTTAAGGAGTTCCTTGCACAAGTACTATCAAGCCATCAGGGTTTCCATGAGATGATAAAGGAAACAACAAAAGAGGTGCTTAAATCAGAACCAGAGATATGGAAGGAAAAGAAATGGAAAGAAGAGAGGGAAAGGTCAATAATTATTCATGGGCTTCAGGAGGCTGAAGGGAAGACCTATGACAAAGGAAAGATTGGGAGGAAAAGAGATTAAGAGCATCCTTGCAGTAACAGGAGAGAAGGACATGTCTCAGGTAAAAAATCACAAACTTGGGGGTATTTGAAGGGAAAAAATCGACCAATCACATTGACATTCAAGACAGAATTGGCATGGTACAGGATACTACAATAGAAGTCACTGTTAAAAGACTCTCAAGAATATCAAAAGTGTACCTCAATCGAGACAGAACATGAAAAGAAAGGAAACAACTGAGAGTGAGAGTGAAACCAGTGGAAGGAAAGAGAGACAGGACAGGCAACAACAGACAGGAAAGCTCAGCCTCTAGGAAAACATCAAGCACAAATGGTTACATAAACCTCTCAACACCTGTCACCCCATATCAACCAAACACAATAACCAGAAACAAACCACACTTTATAGACCCCCGTCCCCAAGCATTAATTTCACAATCACAGCAGCCTCCCATAATATTCTGCCCTACCTCCCACACCCTCAGCCTGCACCATCCTCTTCCACCTCCCAAAATACAGTACTGGAAAGGAAGCTAAAGGTAGGGTACACCAATGCAGATAGAATAACAAATAAGAGTGAAGAGTGGCAAGAACGAATGATTAATGCATCCCTGACATCATAGGAATAACAGAGAGAAAACTTACAGGGATGATAACAGATGCAATCTTTCCAAGTGGATATCAGATCCTGAGGAAAGACAGAGAGAACAGAGGAGGGGGAGGAGTAGCACTACTCATCAAAAACCAGTGGAGTTTTGAGGAAATGGGAG
Source organism: Cherax destructor (assembly GCA_009830355.1). Lineage (NCBI taxonomy): Eukaryota > Metazoa > Arthropoda > Malacostraca > Decapoda > Parastacidae > Cherax > Cherax destructor. The sequence goes on along the minus strand of WNWK01010707.1, from coordinate 62,693 downwards.
GAATGTGCAGAGGGGGAAACAGACGACTTCCTTGTTGGAACACTTCAGACTGGGGGTCCAAAGGTGATGATAGCAGTGATGTATAACCCACCACTGAACAGCAGGAGGCCAAGACAAGAGTATGATTAGCGCAATAGAGTAATGGTGGATACACTAGCTGAAGAGAATAGGAGGGCTTATAAGGGTAGGACAAAATTACTCATAATGGGGGATTTCAATCATAAAGAGATTTACTGGGAAAACCTAGAGCCATATGGGGGACCAGAAACGTGGAGGGCTTAGATGTTGGAAACAGTATTGGAGAACTTCATTCACCAACATGTTAGGGATACAACCAGAGAGTGAGGAGAGGATTTTGTAGCACGACTGGATCTCATATTCACCTTGAATAGTTCAGACATAGGGGATATCATACGAAAGACCTCTAGGCACTAGTGATCACGATGTCCTGAGTTTTGAATACCTTGTAGAGTTAACAGTGGAGAATGCAGCAGCACGAGAAGGACTAGAGAAGCCAAACTTCAAGAAAGGGGATGACATAGGCATGAGAAGATTCCTGCATGATGTGCAGTGGGAAAGTGAACTAGAGAAAAAGACAGTAAATGAAATGATGGAACTAGTAACCACTAAGTGCAGGGAGGCAAAGGAGATGTTTATACCAAAGGGTAACAGATGGTAAGACCAGAGTGAGCCCACGGTTTAACTGGAGTTGTAAAGACTCCAAAGCCAAGTGTGCTAGAACATGGAAAAAGTATAGAAGGCAAAGGACTGACGAAAACAAGGAGTTGAGCAGAAGAATCAGAAACGAATATGCAGGGATAAGGAGAGAGGCCCAGAGGCAATATAAGAACGGCATAGCATCAAAAGCCAAATCTCAACCAGAGTTGTTATACAGTCACATTAGGAGAAAAACAACAGTCAAGGACCAGGTAATCAGGCTGAGGAAAGAAGGAGGGGAGCTCACAAAGAGTGACCAGGAAGTATGTGATGAACTAAAAACAAGATTTAGAGAAGTATTAACAATAGAGACAGAAATGCTTCCAGCAGATGCTGGACATAGTACACATAAGCACGGAGGAGATGAAGAAACTGATAGGTTAACTAGATACCTCTAAGGCGGTGGGCCCAGATAACATATCTCCATGGATAATGAGAAAGGGAGCTGAGGAACTATGTGTGCCGCTAGCAGCAGTCTTCAATAAATTTATCGAAACTGAGCAATTGCCTGAGGCGTAGACGACGGCAAATGTAGTTCAAATTTTTAAGAAAGAAGACAGACAGACAGCGTTATATTACAGACCAGTATCACTGACTTATATACTAGTATGTAAAGTCATGGAAAAGATCATCAGGAGAAGAGTGGTGGAAAACATTGAAAGGATTGGGCTCATACATGACAATCAGCACGGCTTCAGAGATGGGAAATCCTGTGTCACAAATCTACTTGAGTTCTACGATAAGGTAACAGAAGTAAGACAGGAGAGAGAGGGATGGGTAGATTGCATATTTTTGGAATTCAAGAAGGCTTTTGACACGGTGCCACAAAAGAGACTGGTGCAAAAATTAAAGCAGGCATGAATAATAGGGAAAGTACTGCAATGGATCAGGGAATACCTGACAGGAAGGAAACAAGAGTGTTGGTACGTGATGAAGTATCAGAGTGGGCGCATGTGTCGAGTGGAATTCCACAAGGGTTAGTCCTTGGTCCGGTGCTATTTCTTGTATACGTGAATGGCATGATGGAATTAATAGATTCAGAAGTGTCACTGTTCGCTGATGATGTGAAACTGATGAGGAGAATACAAGCGGGCGAGAGTCAGTTAAGATTCCATTTTGATCTGGATAGACTGCAAGTCTGGTGTATGCAATAATTTCGTAAAAATCATTCTAAACCTAACAAAAAAAATATATTTCATTGTGTTTGTTTATTATTAAATGAATATAAACTTGTATAAAATATACACATAACTCCGCACATATAAAAGAGGAGCTTACGACGAATTTCGTCCGATTTGGCCATTTACAAAGTCAGTGTGACTTTGTAAATGGTTCAAGTCGGACTGAAACGTCGTCGTAAGCTCCTCTCTTTTTATATGTGCGGGTTGTGTGTGTATTGTTCCAGTCACGGTATTGTGCCTTTTTTGTTATTTGTATAAAATATATTTAGTTGGATTAGGCTAAATTAAATTGTTCTTGTTATGATAAGGTTAAGTAAGTTTCCTAAGATTCTTTTGGTACAAAAACATTAATTTTTATATTAACATAAATGAAAAACATATATCTTTAAACGTATAAGAGAAAATTTTAGAAAGGACTTAATTTTGAATGATTTTAATGAACATAGTACCGCGTACATAACATATTTGCAATGCTATCAAATGTATATCTAGAATTAATCAGTAAACACCGTTTGCAAAATATATGTTAAATTGCACGAAATGTGAAATTAGGAGAATTCTGTAATCTGAATGCTGAATATGTTTATGCTAGGCTGGGATATCATATTCATATAAATTGTTGTTGCATGTTTATCATGTTATTTAAAACGTACGTAAGTCCGTGAGCGAAATTTATTTACGTGTTTACGTCCACGGAACCGCTAATAACAGCTCACGCGAGACGCATTCACTCTAACACTTCTATATTTTTTTTAATATCCCTGAAGGTGTTCCTTTAAAAGGTTACCTGACTTTTTTTTCCTCGTACTGTTCGATATTATTTTCCTCGTAACTCGAGAAAGTCTCATTCAATCGGATTCAAACTTGCATCTTCACTTGCCCTATGACCACGATTATTAAACCCATTACCAGTTTCTTGGAATGGCTCTGATAACTTCGAAAATCCTCAGTGGTAGAGTTTAAATGTTCACCACTAAAGATGCCTAATAATACGAAGACAGCAGAGAATGAAATTCAGATGTGTAGGAGAAGGTTAAACGATTTTATGTGTAGGAGAGAGAGAGAGAGAGAGAGAGAGAGAGAGAGAGAGAGAGAGAGAGAGAGAGAGAGAGAGAGAGAGAGAGAGAGAGAGAGAGAGAGAAGAGAGAGAGAGAAGAGAGAGAGAGAGAGGAGAGGAGAGACGAGAGAGAGAGAGAGAGAGAGAGAGAGAGAGAGAGAGAGAGAGAGAGAGAGAGAGAGAGAGAGAGAACGGGAGACAGATTGTCTTATAGTAGGAGCTGGCCTTGAACATGCTCCGCAGAAGGGTATTATGTTCTTGAAGTACATATATATCTAATCCTTCCTTATTTCCGTTGAGTTTGGTAACTCAGCGGGAACATAAGATAAGATAAGATATGATAAGATAAGATAAGGTTTCTTCGGATTTTTAACCCCGGAAGGTTAACCACCCAGGATAACCCAAGAAAGTCAGTGCGTCATCGAGGACTGTCTGTCTTATTTCCATTGGGGTCCTTAATCTTGTCCCCCAGGATGCGACCCACACCAGTCGACTAACAACCCAGGTACCTATTTGCTGCTAGGTGAACAAGACAACAGGTGTAAGGAAACACGTCGAAATGTTTCTACCCGCTGGGAATCGAACCCGGGCCCTCCGTGTGTGAAGCGAGAGCTCTAGCCACCAGACCACCGGGCCACAATGAAGGATTAGATGTATATACTATGACAAAGACGAAGAAAGCGGCCTTGCCATCCTCTCTTCTACAGACACTAACGATTTAGACTTAAAAACGTTGTTCAATGATAAGTATTTCGTCTCTCCTCTTCAGTAGTGGACCAAATCGCCAAATAATGATGCAACTGATGTTACTACCACACTTGATGATCCTAAAACCCGGTTCACGATTCCCACTCCGGAGAGAATTTGGGATAGTGCTGTTTGTAAGGAACAAGCTAAGGATCATTGTTATTACTACCGCAATGGAGTCTTATTAAACAAGTTTACTCTTAGTTCTACACATGAAAGGACTTGTATTATACTGCCTGAGTATTTTCGTAAACAAACTACGAACTTAGGTGGGCATCTTGGTGTGAAAAATTATCTGTAGAAGTTAACAATATAGGTTACATGACCCGTGATGTAGATGAATGGTTCAGAGAACCGACAAGTTATAAATTAGACACATATGCAACACTTGGGTATCTTTATTGAGGAAACGTTTCGCCACACAGTGGCTTCATCAGTCCAATATAAAGCAGAAAGGTATAAGGAGAGGAGTTTGAGGTAATCAGTCCCTCTGCCTGTAGTCGATGTGTTCAGTCCGTCAATCTTGTAGAAAGTACAGCATAGGGCAATAGAAGTGGCTTATATACTGTAGTCAGGTGAGGCGAAGCATCAGGAGGCGGGGTCATAGTGATACCATCCACTAGTCGAAGTAGTTGGACTGATGAAGGCACTGTGTGGCGAAACGTTTCCTCAATAAAGATACCCAAGTGTTGCATATGTGTCTAATTTATGACCCGTGATGAAAGAGTCGGTTACCTGTCGTGTGAGGAACTGCCATACATCTCTGTAGACTGGAAAACTAAACCAGTCTCCATAACCGGCTCCTCTTGTGTCCATTTCTGCTTTACCTGAGCCATTGTCTTTACTCATCATTGATTGTGTAATCCAATTATCTATTTATTATTATATATTGCTCGACCCATTATATTGTTGCAGTCCAGGAAGCAAAATACTCTCTCGCTCCATTGAAGAATGAGGCACTTGGGTAACATTTGGGAATCTACATTGTGAGAACGTTTCGCCAACCAGTGACTTCCTCAGTGCAATACAGAGAAGAACGGTGGAAGATGAGAAGTCAGAAGATGGAGTCAATATGTTAAGACAATCAGTCTTTAGATTGATTCACATTCTTCAACGTGTCTGTTCTTTAAACCATTTACATCACATGTCGCTCCATTGTTCGGGCACTAGTACGTTTCTTCTCCCAGTTGGATTTTCTAGGAAGATTGAATCTGATCAAGGATCTAATTCCCAGGTGCGGCAAAGCCTCACCTGGGAATCAATTCTGTTTTCTCCGCCAGTTATAATTCTCGGTCTCAGCACACCTGGGAATGCATCTTCACCATATATTCTAAAGAGTACGATGAAGGATTGCCCTTTTTGTCGTTGGTTATTATAGAGAGTTAACATGAAAGTCTTGGATATTGTCCATTCTGAAAAAGGTCTGGTTGAGTCAACACAGGTCATCACTTGATGGAACAACTGCTTAAGATTGTTCGTGAGTAACCAGCTAAGAACTTAGTAAGTGCTCAAAAGAAAACGAAGTAGCAATATGATTAAAATGCTGTTGCTAGGTGCTTCAAGGCTCGAGATAAAGTAATGACGCCAGAGTTTGTACCAGGACACGATTACTAAAGAGATTTGTTGACCCACTGGAAGTGAAGGTGATTGTGCACTACTCATGTACCACATCAGTCAACTAAGGTTATATAATAGTGATTCCCTTCTGATTATATATATATATTTTTTTTTTTTTTTTTTTTTTATTAACACATCGGCCGATTCCCACCAAGGCAGGGTGGCCCGAAAAAGAAAAACTTTCATCATCATTCATTCCATCACTGTCTTGCCAGAGGGGTGCTTTACACTACAGTTATAAAACTGCAACATTAACACCCCTCCTTCAGAGTGCAGACACTGTATTTCCCATCTCCAGGACTCAAGTCCGGCCTGCCGGTTTCCCTGAATCCCTTCATAAATGTTACTTTGCTCACACTCCAACAGCACGTCAAGTATTAAAAACCATTTGTCTCCATTCACTCCTATCAAATACGCTCACACATGCTTGCTGGAAGTCCAAGCCCCTCGCACACAAAACTTCCTTCTTTTCTTATTCGTTTTTTTAGTAAATGTGTACAGGAGAAGGGGTTACTAGCCCATTGCTCCCGGCATTTTAGTCGCCTCATACGACACGCATGGCTTACGGAGGAAAGATTCTTTTCCACTTCCCCATGGACAATAGAGAAAATAAAAAGAACAAGAGCTATTAAGAAAAAGAAGAAAAACCTAGATGTGTGTATGTATATATATGCATGTGCATGCCTGTGTAGTGTGACCTAAAGTGTAAGTAGAAGTAGCTAGATATACCTGTTATCCAGCGTGTTTATGAGACAGAAAAAAGACACCAGCAATCCTATCATCATGTAAAACAGTTTCAGGTTTCTGTTTCACAGTCACCTGGCAGGACGGTAGTACCTCCCTGGGTGGTTGCTGTCTACCAACCTACTACCTCTATATATATATATATATATATATATCAATAACTACACTGCACTAGCCAGGGGTCGAACCCATGATGCTTTCGCTCGCCTCATGATTAGCGAAAACACAAGACGCTCTAGTCCACTGAACCAAACAAGCCTTAAGAGTAGCGCATCCAGTAGAACTGAATGTTGTACTCGCTACCCAAGGACATACGATGGTGTGGACGCCTCTAAGCTAATTTCATTCTACTCCCTGTTTGGTGTACTATGCTTCAGTGGACTAGAGCGTCATGTCTTTTTACTCATCATGAGGACGTGCTCTCCGACGGGAGAAACGTGCTGGACAAGTTGGGAGACACTGGCTTAGGACACCATGGCCCACATACTAAATTCTCATGAAAACACATTGCCTAGCGTGCAATCCGGCGATTTTTTTCTGGTACCTTTATAATAGTAATCTTTATTTCTACAAGTACATGTACAAGATATATAGGCCTAGCTGACATCAATGACATACTACTATATAGAAATCTCCTTGTTATGCAGAGCATTTTGGAGAAATTAGATAAATTTTGTCCCCAGGATACAACCCACACCAGTCGATTAACATCCACGTACCTATTTTACTGATGGGTGAACAGGGACAGCATTAATGAAACATGTCCTAATGTTTCCACCCGTGCAGGGGATCGTACCACGGACTTTAGTGTGTGAGCTAAGTGCACTAGCAATCGAGCTACGGAACGCCATACTTAATATTATATATGATTGACTATTAAATAGCAGTCGAGTTTATATAACTCTTGACTCGAGTTGTACAGGGCATGACCATTATGTTTTAAGAGAGAGGATTCAGTTATGATGGGTACAATAACCTGAGCTGCTGCCCAGCTCGGCGGGGGATTGCAAGAACTAACATGGTTAAAGATTGCTTTCGACCCCTGTGCCACAATAATCGAATACTGTTGTTGGGCTAATCTTGTTCTCAGCGGTTTATCCTATATGTCTACCCTACATCATATGAGATACCTGGAGACGGTTTCGGGGATCAACGCCTCCACGGCCCAGTCTGAGACCAGGTCTCGTGGTGGATCAGGGTCTGATCAACCAGGCTGTTACTGCTGGCCGCACTTGAACCAGCGTAAGAACCACAGGCTGATCAGTTACTGATCAGTTGGCCTGTCCAGTGCCTGATCAGTGCCTTCTTGAAGGCAATCAGGGGTCTATTGATATTTCCCCTTATATATGCTCAGAGGCAGTTGAACAGTCTTGGGCCCCTGACATTTATTGTAGTGTACTTACGGCGCCCCTGTTTTTTATGGGGGAAATGTTGCATCTCCTGCCTAGTTTTTGCTTTTGTGGGAAGTGATTTTCTTCTGTAAGTTTGGTACTAATCCCTCTAGGATTTTCCAAGTGTATATTATCATGCAACTTTCGCTCCTTAGATCCAGGGAATACAAATCAGGGGACTTCAATCGTTCCCAGTAATTTAGGTGCTTTATCGTACTTATGTATGCTGTGAATGTTCTTTGTACACTCTCCAGATCTCGCTTGCCTTGAAGAGGCAGTTAGTGTACAGCAGTATTCCAGCCTAGAGAGAACAAACAATTTGAATAGGCTCATCATGGGCTTGGCGTCCCTAGTTTTGAAGGTTCTCATTATCCATCCGATAAATTTTCTAGCAGATGAGGTAGATACATTGTTGTGGTTTTTGAAGGTGAAATACTCTGACATTATTACTCCCAGGTCCTTCACATTAGTTTTTTCTTTGTATTGAGTGGTTAGAATTTGTTGTATACCCTGATGCAGTTAATTTCCTCAAATTTTCCGAATCTGAAATTTCTCTTCATTGAACTTCATATTGTTTTCTGAGGCCCATTTGAAGACTTGGTGATGACCGCTTGAAGTCTTGCGGCGTCTTCGATGGAGGTCACTGTTATGGCAATTCGGGTGTCATCCACAAAGGAAGACACGGATCTATGGCTTACATCTCTGTCTACGTCAGATATGAGAAGCAGGATGGGAGCGAGTACTGTGCCTTGTGGAACAGAGCTTTTCACAGTAGTTGCCTCAGACTTTACTCTGTTTACTATTACAATTTGTGTTCTATTTGTTAAAAAGTTATAGATCCATCTACCAACTTTTCCTGTTATTCCTTTGTCACGCATTTTGTGCGCTATTACACCATTGTCGCACTTGTCGAAGGCTTTTTCAAAGTCTGTGTATACTACATTTGCATTTTGTTTATCCTCTAAAGCATCCAGGACCTTGTCATTGTGGTCCAGTAGCTAGGACAGGCAGGAGCGACCTGCTCTAAACCCGTGTTGCCCTGGGTTGTGTAACTGATGGGTATCTAGGTGATTGGAGATCTTGCTTCTTAGAACCCTTTCAAAGATTTTTATGATATAGTATGTTAGCGGTATTGGTCTGTAGTTCTTTGCTATTGGTTTACTGCCACCTTTGTGGAGTGGGGCTATGTCTGTTGTTTTTAGTGACTGTGGGACGACCCCTGTGTCCATGCTCCCTCTCCATAGAATGCTGAAGGCACTATGATGAACACGGAGTTCCATGAGGCTGGCCCTGAGGCAGAGTGCATAGGCATGTCATTAATTGCCTTCTCGAAGTAATGTAGTATTAGGATAATATCGGAGATTTTTGAAATGGCCAGATTTTGAGTGTCGGTCATAAAAAATAATTTAGACTGTTGACCGTTGGTCTGGTTAACGACTCGCTGAACACTGAGTCGTACTGGGACTTTAGTATCTCACTCATGTCTTTGCTGTCATCTGTGTATGTCCCATCTCTTGTAAGCAGGGATCCAATACTGGATGAGAACGGACACAGAGTGCAAGTGACCTAGTGAACACTTGTAACTCTGTTGGACTGTGCATTGTTGATCAATTTGTGTGTTATTTTCTCATTATTCTTTAAAACAATATTTATATTAAACCTTTTCAATGTATCACACGGGCTGGCTACATTTGTATTGTAGGGTAAAACCAACACACACCTGCTGAAAATCTTCCTTGCTGGCAATAATACCTTCCCAACATAATCCCTGGGATATCAGTTTTGTGGATATGTTAAATATCTTACTAATTTCATCCTTTAAATGTTCAGGGATGCAAATACGTAAAGCTCTCAGGCAAACCATTTTTTTCACCCTAGTTTAATAATTAGAATAACAGTGAATGTATAACGACACATTGGTTGACTTCTTTACTCTCTAAATATAAATCTCTTGTCAACATGATGTGTTAGAACATCTGAGAATGACAATTTTTGTTTTATCTTAACCATTGAGTTATGGCGAGAACTCATCAATAAATTGATCTCTCGGCCATAGACAAAGAATATTTTCAACATATCCGGGTTCCCTGGTTAATGTTTGTTGATCAATGCATATAGGTAAGGATGAGCTGCTGATCTGGCTGACAGTTGCTTAATCAATTCATCATTTCCATTCAATAATGTTTTTAAGCGTTAGTAAAAATGGCAATAAACGCGGTCAAGGAAGTTCTTAGTGAGTGGTTCTTACTCCTCATTGTCACTCAGTAAGTGTTTATCATATCCGTAGACTCAACCTTTATCTAAAATGACAAGTGATTTATATTTATCTGCTCTTAAGAGATGCAAAATCTAATTGTAACTGAGTTCTTTGTACGCTTTGATAAATTGCAGAGAGCACTTGAGAAACACTGGACGCAGTAAAGTCATGTAAACAATCACTTTATTAATATTAAATGTTTCAGGTGTCAAGTTTCCAGTTTTTCCACGGTGTCAGGACTACATAATTAACACAACATGTTGAAGGCACGAAGCTTTATCTGAACCCTAGACCTGAGCTTAACTCTTTATTAGACAGATTTACGGCAAAGTCCAAATTCGCAAGTACAGTACAGCCACTTTTATAATATATAGTTATTTAAATTCCATGTATGAGTGTGTTCACTTTTCCTCCTCATTTCAATCGGATCCCCACAGATATAATCTAGTAAGTAATCATGTCAGGCTGGAGGAGTCTTGTTAAAGAAATCGATCTGGGTTTTCCTCATGTCAGTAAAAAGTATAATCTTTTCATGTCATACTTTCTACATCTATAGTTTTAAAAGGCACTACCTGTGTTGTTGTTCGAACGGTGTTGTAGCTAACCTGGCCAACCTGTTTTGCAGAAGCAATTTCGGTAGGACCAGTTCACTTAGGCACTTACATAAAACATAATAGTTTGTAAGAGGCTTTATTGGCTTTAAGTAGTGTGTTTATAGGATACAAACACCAATGTTAAGGAAAAAGACGAGAGAAGTAAGTGAAGTTTTAGCGGGTGGCATTCATAATGCAAACCAATCTCACACAGGCGATCTCAGCAATGCAAAACAGGGCACTCGGGATGGAAAACACTGGCCCTGAGCCATTCCAATTTCCGTGTTCCGTGAGTAAGAGTTGCAACTGATCGTAGGTTGAGGGAAAAGATTCTCTCAGCGGTAGAGATGTGAATCGCACATTGCTTGTTCTGGAAAGAGAGAGCGGCCAGCACCAAGCCACCCACACCCTGGAAATCAGAAGCAGATGTGGGGTTACCAAAAACATAAGTCAGATGGTAGTTGAGGAGTTGTTGACGTGGTTTGGGCACTCAGAGAGGACTGAGCAAAATAGAACGACTTGGAGGTTATTATCAGGGGTAGAGGGGAGGAGGTGTAATGATAGTACCAGTAAAGGTTGGAGGTATGGTTTAAATAAAAACATTCCATCCACACCCTCGAGACCCAGCTACACTCCTACACACACACAGATAGAACACTGTGTCACAAATTACAGTTACATCACCTCACCCGATCCCAACATCGACCTTGACACTCTCTCTTAACTCACTACTCACAGTGTGCCAGCAGCTCTGACACCCAACAGCTTGTGTGAGAGCAAAGATCGGAGTTGAGAACATGGATTTTGTGACCTGGTGTGCTGTTGGAGTGTGAGCAAGGTAAGAGTTATGACGGATATCAGGAAAAATAGGCTAGCCGGACTTGAGTTCCTGGAGTGGGTGTGCAGTGCCGGCACTCTGAAGGAGGGGCGAGGATGTTGCAGTTCGGAGGGCTATCAGATCTTCGATGTAGACGATATTCTGTAAAGTCAGCGATTGAATGAGCGATGTTGAATGTTTTTTTCATTTTTTTGTCACGCCACCTCGGTGGAAGACGTTTGGTGTGTTGAAAAAATAATTCTAATAAATATTGTCAATCATTCTTGGTTTATAATGAATTTTAATTGCATAGTTTTATTCGAAATCTTATGCATTTCAGGGGTCTGATAGTGTGGAGAAAATTCTCCAGTAAAGGGGGTATCTCTCAGCCCACCTCAGCCCTCTGAGGGACACCCCTCCAACAATGGGCTAGTGGACTCTTCCTTCCTCGCAAACAGCTTTATTAAAACCACCTGTGTATATCATAGCATCATGAGGCACGCCTTCCTCTCCTTGCTAGAGTTCCTGATCAACTACACAACGAGGTTAAACAAGAGTTATTACTCTTTTCTCCATAGCAGGAAAATTAAGGGAAAACCTGCACTCCACTTTATCTACAAGTTGGAATTATTAGGAATTCTAGTCTATAGCTAGATAACAAGAAACCTACCCTCTTGTACTGAATACTGTTGCAATGTGTAGTAAGGAAGGTATATAAAGCTGAACTCAGCAGTTATTTTGTGCGGAGGGTGAGTGTAGGCGCTTGGGCAGGGCGAAAAGCTATGTTGAATTCAGATATCAGAGCATCAACACGTCATAAATCTCCCGCAGAGAGCAAAGAAAATAATGACTTTGTGCGGTAAACTCTGAAATACTGTCAATCTCCACTAGGAAAACTAGTGTTAAAAAGAAACACGAGTGTATCATCTGCGGTATAATCCCAATAAGTGTAAAGTTTGTGTCGTGGTATTCATTCAGGTGTTATGAACAAAGTGACTCCCTATTAACAAGTGAGGACATTAATACGCATCTGCAGCAGCCTACTCAAAACAACTATACTGGGGTATACTTCCCCTACCACAAACTAGGGGAAGTTGGGTCAGTTACAATACCCAGGTAAGTCCAGGCATACCCACACCTAATTACATTAGCTGCAGCTAATAGGTAGGGGTAAGATTTGTCTGGAATTATCAATAGATCCTGTGACACGTGGGTGATTCACCCAAACCCAAGTAATTATCACTACGCATTTCAGATGATAGTGAAGTGCTGGATATACGCTCCTTTGTGGCAAATTGTTTTTTAACAAAATTTTTAATTAACAGCCACTGTGGAATCTTTAGCGGCACCCGGAAGGGTAGGCAGGTGGACATCGTGCTGCTAACAGATAAGTGCCGATTGCTATGTTTGTTTCATGTAGGAAAGTGTACATATATAACCAGTTCTCCAGAGGCAGTAAATAAACCGTGGAAGTAATAAGAGTGAGGTGTGTGTCTTGACGCGGTTTTCATTTTGCTGTGTTTCTGAATATGTATTTTCATTGTTAGTTAAATGTGTTGGAGTCACTGGTCTTCATACGTGTGTTGATCTTATGCCGCTATATGCACTGTTCCTCTTCCGTGACTAGATGTTCAGCAGACACGGGTTATGTGACTCCGGGATACCTTTCTCTGATCGCTTTGCGACTGAAACGAATCTGGTTAAAAGAAGAAATATGGTAAACAACTATTGGTTATTTAAGGTTATAAGTGCCATATGTTGGTCAAAGAGGCCGTGGTTGCCAGTTAGTTGTCAGACAGGTAATGGGCAGTTGATGGTGGGTGGCAGATGTTAGTAAGATCGGAAAATGTATGTTGTCAGGGGTCATGGGTGGCAGTTGTCTGTAGGTGTAAATGATCATACTGTCAGGAACACAGTTACTAGCAACACCTTACTATACAAGTTAAAATATTATATGCAAAACAAATCCCTGAACCATAATAAACTGTTCTTAAGAGTTCCTAAAATTTATATCTAGTCTCTTTAATTAAAATAATCCTTGGAAACCAGTATCGTGACAGAGGTGTTGAAGAAGTCTAATATAAAATCAATTAAATGAAATATAAGATTCAACCTTACCTTGGAATATCGCATAATCATCGTGTAACCTTAAGATGGCGTAATATCAGAATCCATAACAGCAAATTTACTTTGGAGTTAAATTAATTATAATATTGTTAGTGCGTCTCAACACTTCTTCATAAAGATATGTTCTCTAATACAAGTACCGATATTACTCAGTCATTAAATTACTTAATGGGGTAAAATGTGATAGACTACAAAGTTGTTATCTAAATTAAGTAATGCGTTAGGTTGAGTTCCACACGCGACACCGATACAAGAACTACGGTACAGAGTATTGGAGACGATCTCTGATTCATCGAAGCCTGGCTGACGAACACGAAAGAAGGAAGTTACGTAAATGGAGAGAAATCAGAAGGGGAACCAGTCACAAGTGGCGTTCCATGGGGTTCTGATTCATTCGCCACCCAGCTCTGATTGTGTGAGGGTGTGCGGTGCGCTGGCCTGACCCCTGGTGGATCTTGACAGCACTTTGGTTTTCACCAACATGGCGGCAGCTGGGAGGAGACGGTTGAACACAGTTTGTGTGGACCTGGTTACAGGAGTTATCAACCCTGCCACGGCCGGAACAGTATTGGCCACGATCCTACGAGATATTTATGGACTTGATACTACGGATTTGTATGGAGTGGCACTGAACGGGACGAATAGAGTGTTTGTGAAACTTCAAACGGCAGAGGTGTATGAAAGGCTGGTGGATAAGCATCAAGATAGAGTGTACACCGTGCACACAGGACTACAGGTACGCTTAAAAGGGCGTCTCAGGACATACACTTGGGTTCGATTGAGGAATGTCCCGTTTGAGGCGATGCGGTGGACATCAGTGCAGTTTTCGGGGCATACGGCGTTATCCATGCTGCTACCTGGCAAGTGGAGTGAAGGACCGCTGATGGGGATCTTTGAGGGGTCTTTCGCATTGAAGATGACCTTGCGACATCCCATACCGTCGTACGTCGTTGCGGATTTCAGGACGCAGATATACGTCACCTACATGGGGCAACGCAGGACTTGTCGTCTGTGCGGGGCATATGAGCATGTAGCGGCCGACTGCTTGAAGAGGTCGGGCCCAAAAATGAACGGGGGACATCGTGGAACGAACGTGACAGTGCAGAGAAATGTGCAGAGGGAAGAGGAACAGTCAGAGAAACAACCAAAGTTGTGGAGCGAGATAGTAGACGGTGCAGAGGTGGTGTGTCAGACGATATCACAGGAAACGGCGCCATCAGTGGTTGAAGGTGGCAACCAGGAGAGTGCTGTTGAGGAAGTGGCTTTGGAGCAGGTATTAAGGGACATTATGGACGAACCTCTACAGGTGTTAAGTGTAGAAGCCACTGGGGGTATGGAAGATACAATGGATATGGTGGAGGGCATAGTGAATGCCAGTATCAATGACCAAACATTAGTGTTGGAGACAGTGCAGGCGGAGGTACATCAGATTGATAGTGCAAGTGGTGTGGAAGTTGTGCAGGGGACCCGCAAGAGGTCTGGCACACTGTCTGATTGTCATGACGTGTTGACCCCGGCCCAGAGGATTTGCAAGAAACCTCTGGTGGAAGTTGCTAAGAAAGACTTGGGATTGGTGCAAGATCAGGGAATTAATAAGGGTGGGAAGAAGGAGGTAAATTGCAGAGTAAAGGGAAATCTGGGTCCAACTTCCACCGAGGCCGAAGGCAAACCTTGTCTTTAATTTCAAGTGTTTAACGTTAAAGGTAAATGGGTTGAGAGCAGATATTAAAAGAGCTTGGGTAGAGTGTACGTTGAGACGGTATGGTGTGACTGTGGGTTTTTGCAGGAGCATAATTATAGGTGTGGTAGAGATTTGGTATTGGATGGTTATAAGGTATTTGCCAGTTCATCAAGTAGATTAAAAGGTGGGGTGGCGGTAGTGGTAGCAGTGTCAAGCCCATTCAAGCCTTTGCGATGGGAGGAGAGTGGGGGGGGCAGACTGGTGAGGGTGGAGGGCGAATGGGGGGGTGAAGGTATGCTTTTTGGGAGTGTATATGCCGGCAGAGTCTTCCAGACAGGTGAAGGTGGATTTTGTGAGGGAGCATATGATTTATGCATGTAGGGATTTGCCTAGCGTAACCATAGTTGGGGGAGATTTTAATTGTGTCATCAGGAAAGGGATGTAGAGCCACGGGAGGGGGTGTGTTTTGCAGGCTCTGAGGGACTTACTTAGGTGTGTAGGTTTGAAGGATGTTATTGGGGTAGGAGGGGCGGGAGAACATACATTTGTTAGAAGAGGGTATGGGGCTAGGCTAGATAGAATTTATGTAACAGGGAGTGTGGTGGTGGGTGCGGTTAAATATTTAGATGTGGGTTTTACAGATCATCGGGGAGTGTTGGTGGAGGTGGAATGGTCGGGTGTGGTACGGTGGGGTAAGGGGTATTGGAAATTAAATGTTCAGCTTTTGAGTGGTGAGGGTAGACGTGTGGAATTTAGTGATTGGTGGGGAGGGTTGTGGGAGGAGGTTGCAGGGGGCTCTGGTGGATTGGTGGGTGGAGGTGGGTAAGAGGGGCATTAAAGCATACTATCAGAGATTGGGCAAAGAAGAGGTAGGATGGCGTTATGGTATGCAAAACTACTTGGAGGGATTATTGACGGACTGTTACTTAAGAGGAGGTCACAGACTAACTGAGGAAATACGGACATTGCAGGAAAGGTTGCGGTTGCTGCAGAATGAGAGTTTTGGGGCATGCAGGATGAAAGCAGGCTTGGATGACGTGTTATGGGGAGATAAACCCTCCAAATATGTATTGGGTAAGTGTAGGAACCGAAAGGATAGGATGACAGTGGAGTGCTTGGAGGTGGATGAAGAATTGGAGAATTATGATGAAGGAATGCGGATTTGTACCACAGAGGCTATGAACGTGTATGTGGATAAGTGGTTTGCCAAGCATATGTGTCGCAAAGGGGTGAGTGTGATGAACAAGGATTTAATATTAGGGGGAATCGTGGAGAGGTTGGGACGAAGTGAGCAGAAGGAGTTGGAGGGATGATCAGTGAAGGGAGGTGTGGGAGGCGGTGAATGGGTTAAGTAGAGGAAAGGCCCCTGGAATAGATGGTATAGCGAACGAGTTTTATAAGGAAAATTGGAACATCATGAGGACTGTTTGGTTGGTGTGATGAATGGGATGAAAGAGGACGGGGTGATGGGTAGGGAGATGGGATTGGGAGTGGTGGTTCTAGTACGGAAGGGGAAGGTAGGAGATACTTTGAGGAATTACAGACCTTTGGTACTAATGAATTCTGATTATAAAATATTTGCAAAGATTCTAGGTAACAGATTAAAAGGGTGTTGGGGAGGGTGATTGAGGTAGGACAGGGGGATTCCAGGTAGGGAGTGGTGGCGGGTCATGAGTACATTAAGGATTTCATTGAAAGTGTGGAAGGGGAGGGGTACTGGCATTAGATTGGCAGGGGCGTATGATAGTGTAGAGCGCGAGCATGTACGAAATCATGGAGCGACAGGGGTTCGGTGTGGAAGTGATGAGTTGGATCAGAGCTTTATATGAAGGGGCATGTGTTAGGATACAAGTCAACGGTAGATTGGGTGGGGTGGTGCAGATGGAACGGGGTTTGCGGCAGGGATGTCCTCTGTTGCAAATTCTGTTTGCATGTGTTCAGGATCCGTTTTACAGATTGGTGGGGGGAGGGGGTGGTGGTGGTGAGGGGATCATGAATATTGTGGGGTATGTGGACGACACTACGGTGCTGGTATGGCAGGAGAAGGGGCTGGGGCATGTAGGGAACAGTATAGGCACATTTTGTAAGGCAATTGGAATGAAGGTGAACGGGGCAAAATCATTGCTGTTGGAGGTGGGTAATTGGGTGGGAAGGGGGTTGGGTAGAAGATATGGTTGGAATGTGACTGACACAGTGAAAATATGTGGAATAGTGTTCACGGGAAATCGGGATGTGACGAGAGAGGTAAATTCGGGGAATGTAGTGCAACGGGCAATGGAGCGTATAAATGGTTGGCGTGCGGGTGAGCTCACGTTGAGGCAGAGGGTCATTGCGGTAAACACAATGATTTACAGTAGGATTTGGTTTGTAGCTAATATTTATCCTTTATTGAGGTGGGATGTGGAAGGGCTGGAGCGTAAAGTATTTAAGTTCATATGGGCTAATGGTAGACATCGGTTACGGAAGGATATAGTTAGAAAGGACATATTATTGGGGGGGTTGGGTCTGATTTGGCTGGAGAAGAGGTTGATGTGCATGATGTGAAACGTTGTGTGTTGAGGAGGGGGATGGAGGGACCGGGGTGGAAGGATGTTGAGAGATTTGGGTGAATGGTGGGAGGGAGAGATCTGGTACAGTGCAGGGATTGGCTGCGCAATATGATGGTCATAAAGGAACCGCAAAATTTAAAAGTAGCTGTGCTATGAGGTTAGGAAGTGGGGTGGGGTGCTGGAGGAGGCTATATATCCAGTTTATGACTGGAAAGGAATTTGGGGGTCGGGAATTACGTTTATCGGGAAGGGATCGTGAGCTGATGTATAGGTTTCTACATGGGGCAGTTGCAGCAAGGGAGATTTTATTTCGAATGGGGTGTGTGAAAGATGGGGGTTGTGAGAGGTGTGGCAAGCCGGAGACCGTCTTGCATGCCATATATTTTGTGAAGCATTGGAAGGGGTAAGGTGGTGGATGGGATGGGTTTTGAGGAAATTGGGGGAGGGGAGTACCTTTGTTAAGGGCAATTTTCTTGAATTTGGGGGTGTCATAGGGACAAAAAGGTTTAATGTACTGCATGGTGTATTTTGTTTGTGTGTCTTGGAAATTGAGAGAGGTGGGCATTCGGGAAAGAATAAAGGCGGTGGCGGCTCATATATATCGAACCAAGTGTCGGAATCGTTTGCTATATGGAAAGGGTTGGGATTCTGTATTTTCGGAGGATTACAGAACATTAAGTGTCAAGGGGCTATTGAGAGGTTTGGAGGATTTGAGTGGGCTTGACCTGTAGGGTTGGGAATAGGGAAAGGGATGTGTTTGTTTTAGGAGATAGGGACGTGTGATTGGAGAAAGGGGGGGAGGGAAGATGGGGGGTATTATTTTCTTTGGGTGACGGTTGACATTCTATGTTGTGACAAGTGACGTTGGGGTTTTGGGTAGTGGATGAGATGAATGAAGGGGTGGAATGGATGTTGGTGAGGTTGGTAAGGTAGGGGGGAGTCAGGGGTTGTACATGGGTTTGGCTGGTCCTCTGAAGCCGGGGGAGGGAGGGGAGGTGTGTTTGGGTGGTAACTGGTGTGAATGTGTTGGGGGTTGGTTTGTACTTACCAGTAGATGGTAAGGGTAACTGAAACATGTTGTGGTTACTGTGAATTTCGATTTGTAATTTACTTTTGTATATACTCTGTGGCAGGTTGATGGCATTCTGATAGGACATCAGGTATGCACCACACTTGTTGTAGGTCATGAATTTACACATGTATAAGTGTAATTAGTATTAATACAACTTATAAAGTTAAAAGTAATAGATGCTAATTGTGTTTGTATTCATTTTTACATAATTGTGTGTATAGAGGTTGTTGTGGCTATGAAAGCAAAAAAATGGTGGTTAGGTGTGAAGTTATTAGGATACTTTTGTTAAATGTAACCTCATGCACATAGAGCTTACAGATTATAAGGTTAATGCAAATTGTTAGGTGGAGAGGGGGGTCTCTTATTGGGATTTGTGGCATAGGTAGGATGCATGTCCTTAATGATTTGTAAGGACGATTCATATCTGTTTATGGTAAAAATATTACTAGGAATTATATCGGTGTCGGGTCTCGGCACTGGGTGTACCTTTTGTTGTATGTTAATTTTATCACCTTGCACGAAGTTTGTATTGAGTTGTTTGTGACATAGCATTTATTTCCATTGATGTTGGAAAGGTTACTCACTGTTAATGTTCTTTGCGTTTATACACATTTGATTGTTTTGAGTTTGTATATGTATTACATGTACCGAAAAACTAATAAAATGTAAAAAAAAAAAAAACCTTAAGATGGCGTAATATCAGAATCCATAACAGCAAATTTACTTTGGAGTTAAATTAATTATAATATTGTTAGTGCGTCTCAACACTTCTTCATAAAGATATGTTCTCTAATACAAGTACCGATATTATTCAGTCATTAAATTACTTAATGGGGTAAAATGTGATAGACTACAAAGTTGTTATCTAAATTAAGTAATGCGTTAGGTTGAGTTCCACACGCGACACCGATACAAGAACTACGGTACAGAGTATTGGAGACGATCTCTGATTCATCGAAGCCTGGCTGACGAACACGAAAGAAGGAAGTTACGTAAATGGAGAGAAATCAGAAGGGGAACCAGTCACAAGTGGCGTTCCATGGGGTTCTGATACTACAGTAAGCGAGAAAAAAAATATGATGTAGGTCCCGAGGAGAGTCAGAGATTTGGATAAGTATATGTTAATTCTCAGAAGTATCAGATGTAGTTTAATGTTGTTCAGTGTAAAAATCAAATCTTGAGGAAAGAAAACAGCATAAAAACCTATAAACTATATAATATTGGGCTTAATGAACCTGGATGCAAAAGTCTGAATCTAAGACTTCTGTGTCTATGTATTTACCTTCAAATTAAGAGGAAGACCTAATTGAAAGCCCAAGCTTATACGTATTAAAATTCCATTATTTCTTGACACTCCTTCATATTACGTTCCACAGGCCTTGTCACATTATATAATAAGTATAAATAAGCAAGAAAATATACACAGAAAAGTGAAAATGTTAATGCCTCCCAGCATACATAAGGGGGATTACTAATAGACTCCTGGCTGTCTTCAAGAAGGCGCTGAACAGGCACCTAAAGTCAGTGCCTGACCAGCCGGGCTGTGGTTCGTACGTCAGTTTGCATGCGGCCAGCAGTAACAGCATGGTTGATCAGGCCATGATCCACCGCGAGGCCTTGCCACAGACCAGGCAACGGGGGCGTTGACCCCCAGAAACCCTTTCCAGGTATATAAAGAATAACTTTCAGAGGTTATGATAGTGAGTTTATTCTCTGACGGCGTAGAACGAGAGGGAATGTTATTAAAATGGTAAATTAAGTATAAATCAGAAGGATATAAACGTGATGTTGATAATTACTACCCAAGGCATCTCGGAACATACAAATAAACATAAAACAAATTACCTTCCAGAAATTACCTAGTATGGAACTGACTTGGAAAAACAGTCGTAGACAAAGTTAACAGAGTTATGTTAGCAGTATATGATGGAAGCAAATGTTGAGTATTGTGTTGTCAGAAGGTAGTGGCAGCTGAGGTAGAGACTTGTGTTGCCAGCGGATGGTGGCAGTCAGTATTGCAATAGTCCCATTAAAAACATTTAACATATTTTATAGGTAATATTTTATTTCACCTGCAAACAAACATATTCCAGTCACACTATGTTTATTTATGTTTTATATTGAAAAATATTTTAGAAATAATGACTGTGCTGAATCCACAGGAAGAGAATTTGATCCACTATTATGAGTCGCATTTTTTACGATGTCATGAAAAGATCAAGAGAGAATATAGTTCGAAATAAATCAAATATTTATGTGTTAGAAATTATAGATGCGTGTGTATGTGTGCGTGTGTAGGTATATATATATATATAATATATATATATATATATATATATATATATATATATATATATATATATATATATATATATATATATTTAACACGTCGACCGTTTCCCACCGAGGCAGGGTGACCCAAAAAAAAAAAAAAACCTAAGAGAAAGAAAAAACTTTCATCATCATTCTATACTTTCACCATCACTCATACATAATCACTAACTTTGCAGAGGCGGTCAGATACGACAGTTTACACGTCCTTCCAAAGTGCCAACATCATAAATTTCTCCTTTAAAGTTCAGGCAATGTATTTTCCATTTCCAGGACTCAAGTCCGGCTAACCGGTTTTCCTGAATCCCTTCACAAAATATACTGCTCACACTCCAACAGCTCGTCAGGTCCCAAAAACCATTTGTCTCCATTCACTCCTATCTAACACGCTCACGCATGCTTACCCCCAAAACCTTCTTTAACCCTTCCCTCCAACCTTTTCGGAGACGACCCCAACCCCACCTTCCTTCCCCAATAGATTTGAACGCTCTCCAAGTCATTCTACTTTATTCCATTCTCTGTAAATGATCAAACCACCTCAACAGCCCCTCTTCAGCCCTCTGACTAATACTTTTAATAACTCCACACCTATTAATTTCCACACTACGAATTTTCTGCAAAATATTTACACCACACATTGCCCTTTGACACGACATCTCCACTGCCTCCAGCCGCCTCCTCGCTGCAGCATTTACAACCCAAGCTTCACACCCATATAAGAGTGTTGGTACAACTATACTTTCGTACATTCCCTTCTTTGCCTCCATGGATAACGTTCTTTGTCTTCACAGATACCTCAACGAACCACTTTAATTGAACTATGTGTAGAAAGAGGTTTCATAATAAGTAATACATATTTTATGAAAAAGAGGATAAATAAGAATATAAGATATGATATAGCACATAATGAAAGTAGTTTGTTAGATTATGTATTGGTGGATAAAAGCTTGTTAAGTAGGCTTCAGGATGCACATATTTTTAGAGGAGCAACGGATATATAGGATCATTATCTAGTTGTAGCTACAGTTAGAGTAAGAGGTAGATGGGACAAAAGGAAAATGGCAATAGTAAGAGAGAGATGAAAGTTAATAAACTAAGATAGGAGGAAGTTAGGGTGAGATAAAAGCAACTTTTGGCAAAAAGGTGGACTAGTGCAAGTATGAGTAGTGGGGGGAAGGGTAGAAGAGGGATGGGATAGTTTTAAAAATGCAGTATTAGAATATGGGGCAGAAGTTTGTGGCTATAAATTATGTATATACTTTTTTTTCAATGAAAAAGGAGCACAACAATTTCTCTGACTTTTCCTCTAATGATTGTTATTTTAATAAAAGATTAAAATATCAAATAATTATAATGAAACACTAGAGCAAACCGTTGTTACTCTAGGAAGCAGAAGTTATCCAGCGAGAGTAAGTGCAGTCTACTAGTGTCGTATGTGCTAGTGTCGTATGTGCTAGTGTTGTATGTGCTAGTGTCGTATGTGCTAGTGTCGTATGTGCTGGTGTCACATGTTCTAGTGTCACATGTTCTAGTGTCGTATGTGCTAGTGGTGTGGAATTGTTTTTACATAATATCCTAAATGTAGGACCTATAAATAAATAATATAATAATTGAGTATTAAAATGTGATGCTATTTGGACCCTTCGAAAAATTTCGAGTGCCTGAGAAGGCAGAAATGCCGAGTAGTGACGCCGGAGGAGAGACGCCATATTGAATCTAATGTGTGAACACTGGACTGAATTGTAATGTAATCAGGCGTTCTCGAAGGTCAATTGGTGTATATCGGCCTCAATCCATAATTTAGAAATTGCTGACACTTTCCTGCTGAAGAATTGGGATAAATAGTGTGGAAAACTCTTATAGTTCGGCAACCAGGATGGTAAAATAGAGGACACCAATTCTCCCAGGAGCACATATCAGCTAAGTGATGCTTACCATAATTGTACAGTAGTTTTTTGCATTGGCCATCATATATGCTAGCTGCTAGGGTAAGGTTCGGATGTGTTCCATCAGCTTTAATTGTCTTCCAGTGTTTAAATGGTAAGTGTTAATTCCAATTTCTTTTGTGTACCCAGCAAGCCTAGTCATATATAGTCCACATTATTTTATTATTTACCATTATTGGTAATAATGTTTAATACTGTAATTATTATTTTAATGTCAGGTCCAGCTTTTTGTGAGAGTAGGCATCGAGGGAACTACAGTTCAGCGACCTGCTGTGACTAAAGTCCCACTTATCTCACCCAAATTACTTGCGGGTAATAATTCAGGTAATGCCCTGTAAGCCTCCTGCAGGTGATTTGCTCACATAATAATCATAATAATAATACACAATAAGTGGCATATGTTCTAGTGTTATATGTGCTAGTATACCTGGAGGGTATTTCTGTGGTCAACGCCCTTGCGGCCTGGTCCAGAACTAAGCCTCGAGCTGGATCATAGAATGATCAACCAGGTTGTTACTGCTGGCGCACACAAAATGACGTACGAACCACAACCCGGCTTGTCAGGTACTGACTTTATGTGCCTGTCCAGCTCCCTCTTGAAGACATTCAGGGGACTATTGGTAATCCACCTTATGTATGCTGGGAGGCAGTTGAATAGTCTTAAACCCCTGACACTCTCAGTGTACACAAGGCGCCCCTGGTTTTCACTGGGAGAATGTTGCACTGCCTGCCGAGTCTTTTGCTTTCGTAAGAAGTGATTTCCGTGTGCAGATTTGGGACTAGTCCCTCAATGATTTTCCTGGTGTAAATTATGAAGTATCTTTCTCGCCTGTGTTCCAAAAAGTACAGGTCAAGGTACTTAAACTGTTCCCAGTAATTTAGGTGCTTGACTGAACTGATGCATATGTGCTAGTACCATATGTGTTAGTACACATGTGCTAGTGTCATATGTGCTAGTGACATACGTGTAAGTGACATTTAAGAGTGTCATATGTATTAGTGTTATATGTGCTAGTGTCATATGTGCTAATGACATGTGCTAGTGTCATATGAGGTAATGTCATATGTGCTAGCATAATACGTGCTAGTGTAAAATGTGCTAGTGTCACAAGTGTTAGCATCATAAGTGCTAGCGTCATAAGTGCTAGTGTCATATGTGCTAGTGTCATAAGTGTTAGCGTCATAAGTGCTAGTGTCATATGTGCTAATGACATGTGCTAGTGTCATATGTGGTAGTCATATGTGCTAATGTCATATTTGGTAATGTCATGTGCTAGTGTCATATGTGCTAGCGTCATAAGTGCTAGTGCCATAAGTGCTAGCGTCATATGTACTAGTGTCATAAGTGATAGCATCATAAGTGCTAGTCATAAGTCCTAGCGTCATAAGTGATAGTGTCATATGTACTAGTGTCATAAGTGCTAGCGTCATATGTACTAGTGTCATAAGTGCTAGCGTCATATGTACTAGTGTCATAAGTGATAGCATCATAAGTGCTAGTCATAAGTCCTAGCGTCATAAGTGATAGTGTCATATGTGCTAGTGGCATATGTGGTAGTCATATGAGGTAGTGTCATATGTGCTGGTGTTATTTATTACAAAAAAAAAGGAAACATTTGTAATAAACGATTGTTTGGGATACCAAGTAAAATCTCATATTTCAGATATTTATTATATATTAATAATATAAAAAACATAAATCTGTATAACATAATCTGTGTAAAAACATATTGCTTTAATATACACATTTATAACAATTTAAAACGTAGTAAAACATCACAAGTAAAACAATCATAAAAATTCAGTGCAGTGTCAGATGTCGCTGCCAACAACGTGTCACACAGGACACCACCACACCTCTAGTCGTGACACTCCTTCTCTACCGTGTCCTCAAGACACCCTTGTCTCTGTGTTACACAACACTCATTCGCTTGTGTCCCACGACACCTTCTCTGTGCCACATGGCACGCCCCCTGTGTCACGACTCCGTCTCTAAAAACCTTGTCACCGCGTCATCCGACACCAACACACGATTATTCCAGTTGTCACTACACCATGAACACACACTGCCTGAAATCACTCCGAGTAAACACCAGTGACGCTACAACTCAGTGACACTTTCAGGTACAGTCTCACAACTCCGGGTACAGTTTCGGGTACAGTTTCGGGTACAGTTTCGGGTACAGTTTCGGGTACAGTTTCGGGTACAACATTGTCGCTGCCGTCTCTATAGCAGGACACGTACATTCTCCAAGATACAACACACTCTCCAAGTGCAGGGGAGAGTCCAGGTACATTCTCCAAGTGCAGGGGAGAGTCCAGGTACATTCTCCAAGTGCAGGGGAGAGTCCAGGTACATTCTCCAAGTGCAGGGGAGAGTCCAGGTACATTCTCCAAGTGCAGGGAGAGTCCAGGTACATTCTCCAAGTGCAGGGAGAGTCCAGGTACATTCTCCAAGTGCAGGGAGAGTCCAGGTACATTCTCCAAGTGCAGGGAGAGTCCAGGTACATTCTCCAAGTGCAGGGAGAGTCCAGGTACATTCTCCAAGTGCAGGAGAGTCCAGGTACATTCTCCAAGTGCAGGGGAGAGTCCAGGTACATTCTCCAAGTGCAGGGAGAGTCCAGGTACATTCTCCAAGTGCAGGAGAGTCCAGGTACATTCTCCAAGTGCAGGGAGAGTCCAGGCACATTCTCCAAGTGCAGGGAGAGTCCAGGTACATTCTCCAAGTGCAGGGGAGAGCCCAGGTACATTCTCCAAGTGCAGGGAGAGTCCAGGTACATTCTCCAAGTGCAGGGGAGAGTCCAGGTACATTCTCCAAGTGCAGGGAGAGTCCAGGTACATTCTCCAAGTGCAGGGGAGAGTCCAGGTACATTTTCCAAGTGCGGGGGAGAGTCCAGGTACATTCTCCAAGTGCAGGGGAGAGTCCAGGTACATTCTCCAAGTGCAGGGAGAGTCCAGGTACATTCTCCAAGTGCAGGGAGAGTCCAGGTACATTTTTCCCAAGTGCAGGGGACAGTCCAGGTACATTCTCCAAGTGCAGGGAGAGCCCAGGTACATTCTCCAAGTGCAGGGGAGAGTCCAGGACATTCTCCAAGTGCAGGGAGAGTCCAGGTACATTCTCCAAGTGCAGGGAGAGTCCAGGTACATTCTCCAAGTGCAGGGAGAGTCCAGGTACATTCTCCAAGTGCAGGGGAGAGTCCAGGTACATTCTCCAAGTGCAGGGAGAGTCCAGGTACATTCTCCAAGTGCAGGGAGAGTCCAGGTACATTCTCCAAGTGCAGGGAGAGTCCAGGTACATTCTCCAAGTGCGGGAGAGTCCAGGTACATTCTCCAAGTGCAGGGGAGAGTCCAGGTACATTCTCCAAGTGCAGGGAGAGTCCAGGTACATTCTCCAAGTGCAGGAGAGTCCAGGTACATTCTCCAAGTGCAGGGGAGAGTCCAGGTACATTCTCCAAGTGCAGGGGAGAGTCCAGGTACATTCTCCAAGTGCAGGGGAGAGTCCAGGTACATTCTCCAAGTGCAGGGGAGAGTCCAGGTACATTCTCCAAGTGCAGGGGAGAGTCTAGGTACATTCTCCAAGTGCAGGGGAGAGTCTAGGTACATTATCCAAGTGCAGGTAAGTCTACACTCTCCAATAGTGTATGTGGAGAGTCCGGTTAACGCTCTCCAGTGTGAGAGTCTGGTTGACACACTCTAGGACAGTCTGGTGGACACTCTCTACTAGAGTCTGGTAGTCACTGTCAGTCAAGCCGGCTCGGAAGTCAAACATCAGGTCTGATGACGTAACCCCCTTGACTGCCGGCCGGTAAGGTAACTACCTAACAACCATTGTTAGGTAGGGGGCCGTAACATAAGTGCTAGTGTCATATGTGCTAGTGTCATAAGTGCTAGCGTCAAAAGTGCTAGTGTCATGTGTGCTTATATCATATGTGGTAATGTCACATGTGCTAGTGTCATATGTGCTAGTATCATATGTGCTAATGTCATATGTGGTAATGTCATATGTGGTAATGTCATATGTGCTAGTGTCGTATGTGCTAGTGTCATATGTGCTAATGTCATATGTGCTAATGTCAAATGTGCTAGTGTCATATGTGCTAGCATCATAAGTGCTAGTATCATATGTGCTAGTGGCATATGTGCTAGTGTCATAATTGCTAGTGTCATATGTGGTAATGTCATATGTGGTAGTGTCATATGTGGTAGTGTCATATGTGCTAGTGTCATATGTGCTAGTGTCATATGTGCTAGTGTCATATGTGCTAGTGTCATATGTGTTAATGACATGTGCTAGTGTCATATGTGCTAGTTTTGTCACTGTATGCTCAGTGATAGTTCATAGGGTATAACCGTTTCTGCTCACATGATCAACCATTTGCCCAATGTCAAAGGTCACCCATGTCAAAGGTCAACCCTTTGAACGCTATGAGCCCTGCTCGGGGCAGTGCCTCAGTTACCATCCAGATACCGTGTATAGAAGAACCAGGCCTGCGACTCTTGAGATTCTGGCCTGTCTATTTGACCTCAATACACCAATTTACCATCCCAATCTCGTCTGTTCATTACCCAATCTACGAAAGAACCTCCACGCAACAAATAGTGGCAGCTTGTGGGCGTAGATTTTGATTATTTTTTTTTTACATTTTATTGGTTTTAAACAGAATTACAAAACATATCCATAAATAACTGTGACCGCAATCACTAATGCAAATAATTACAAACTCAATACAAAACATACAGATAATCTCCAGTAAGACAATTAAAGAACAATAAAGTCCCTATCCCCGCCAATCACTATGTGCATACAATTATATGCACCTATTACATTTAACCATAATCATTATCCAACAACCTACGTATGACCCTATTACATCAGGATGGATGTACAATATATAAAACAGATAGCGTAAATCACCACTTTATCCTGTCCTGTATACCACATATCTGTCCACTCCAATATGATAAGAGCTCCAAGCCATTACCACTCCACATCCACTGGTACAGTAATGTCGTACACCAAACAATGTACATTTCTCAAATTACTATAGTATTCCACACACAGGCACAATATATATTATACTCAATCATACAGATGACATGCTACTCCACGTATACCCACTCACACCCTAAACTTGATACCACAAGTACCACCTGTCCTATTCATTATTAGCACAGTTCCACTGCTCATGACAATTCAAACCTTGTCATCTCTGAGTACAACTACGATAAATATATATAAAAATACACCAAATTCATGTGACAGTAACCAAACATTTTACCGTCCTCTAACATTACCCAAATCTTGAATCTGCCTGAAGTCCACAGACCCATCAACCAGGTTTCAGTACCTCAGACCATACACAAACTTCAATAATAACACTCCACATCAACATACTTACACCATAACTGAACACCCAGCACTGAACAGGACAAACCCTTACTTTCCCCATAAACCCCCCTTAAAAACCCCAACCCAAATCCACATCCCCACTATCACACAGCATACACACCCAACCCATCTGTCTCCCGCCCCCAGTATAAATGTCCCCCGCCCCCCCCCCCAAAACCCCGCCCCCCCCAACCGTCCCAAATTTTATCAATCCAAGAACATAAAAAGCCATACCAAAGCCACAACCGTAACCCAATCAGGTGAAACCCCCTTAAAACAAACCCATTAAAAACCCCCCACCCGGAAATTCCTATAACCGAACAAAATCCTTACCCTCCCCCATACCCTTTTTTTTCTTTAAACCCACAAATCCCAATTTTTTGCGTTCCTTTTTAAATTTCCCCTAAAAAACTTACAGTAATCTAACTCCTTTCCCCCCACCACACTCTTCTCCCTCAATACCCCCCCCCCCCCCTCCTCCTTTCCCCCAAGCCCCTCTCCTCACCAAGCACCGTCTCACATACAACCCCAGTCCCCCCCCAAACCCAAAATTTAAAACCCCAAACCACCCATCCCTACCCCGTTCCAAAAAATTTCTTCCCAAAAACCTCCCATTCCCCAGATATCTTGAATACTCTACGCCCAGCTCTTTCCTCCACCTGCAACAGTGGGGTACCACCAAAAACTACCAAACTCTGTAGAAATGTATTAAGCACCCTCTGCCAAAGTGAGATCACTCGGCCTCCATGCAGACATACACAACCCCCTTTCCCAATCGCCTGAATTCACCTCTCTCGTCTGTTCCCCTACCCCTCGTAAAAAAATTTTCCACAGATGTGATCTATCCACCAAACCCCCCTACCCTGCCAAACCCCCCCCCAGGATCCTCCCCAACATTTTGACTTTGCACCATTCACGCTCTCCCAGTGGCCTAAAAAAAAGTCCTTACCCCGAACCGTCCCAAACCAAAACCACTTCCCTAAAAGCCTGTGGTGTTCTACAAACCCAAACACCCTCCCCCCCCCCCCCCTTTACCCCACCGTCCACTAATCTAGAATGGATCTTGCCCTAAAGTCCGCAGGGACAACCCTGTCCCAGACCCTTCCATCCCACCACACCCCCAAGCCTGCCATTCACCTGTATTCTAACGCAATCATCTACATATAATGCCCAACCCAATCCACTACCTCCCCCCAAACCCTGTCTCCCATTACCTCAAACAACCCTCCGTTCCACACTGTCATCCCCCCTTTCCAGCCAAAAAGCTGATCCCCCCCCTACCACATCTAAAACCCCTTAACCCCCCTTCCTTAACCCCTCTCCCGGGATCCCCCTGCCCCCTGCAATCACCTTCTCAAGCCCCTTTTCTCTTTTCCCAATTTTTTCAAAGATTTAAAAGTCTGCATTCATGAGCATCAGTGGCCTGTAATTCTCAACTTTACCTCCTTTTTCCTTTTTCACCAAGACCATTACACCCATCCCCCCCTTTTCCCCCCCACCCCCCTACCCTCTTCATCCGATTCATCACTTCCCCCAAACCCTCATTATCCCAGTTTCCCTTAAAACTCATTTGCCAACCCATCTATTCCAGGAGCTTTCCCTTTCAACCCCCCTCACTCCTCCCCTTTCTTTGCGGGGGGCCCCCCCTCCCCCTTCCCCCCCCTAACCCCCCAAATCCCTTTTTAAAATATTCAGTTTCCCCCCTCCCACTACCAGGTACCTCTAAAACCCTTTTTCCACTCCCCCTATCGCCTCTGCCTCTAATATTCTTCCCGGCTCATAACCTCTGCACTTTCCTCTCTTCCACAATTCCATTGTCCTTCTCTCCCTCATCTACTTTACCCAACACATATTTTGGGGTTTATCCCCACAAAACATCATCTATCCCCCCCTTCACCTACACCCCCAAACCTCTCATTCTGTTTTTTATCAACCTATTCTTCAATTCCCTAATCCCCCCCGTAATTCATACCCCCCTTACATAACAACTCTGTGGGCCTTCTAAATTCGTTGCACCCATATCGCCATTCCGCCTCCCCTTTCCCAATTTTGAAAAAAATTCTTTGTTTTTTCCACCCAACCCACCAACCCACCAAATCTTCCCCCGCGCCCTCGTTCCCAAACCACCCCACCACCCCAAACTAACCCCCTTTTTCCCCCCCGATAACAACCTAAATTAAAATTTCCCAAAATCCCCTTACCCTTGCTCTCCGACCAATCTACCTCAGCCAAACCCCCTTATCAGAAAAACCCAAAAATTTTTTTCCCACCACAACAGACCCGAAACTAAATCCATCTAACCTAGCCCCATAACCCCCCCTAACAAATATGCTCCCGAACCCCTACCCCAACTTCCCCCAACCCCGCACCCCTTAATAAATCCCTCAGTTCAACCAAACCACCCCCCCCTAGGCTCAACATCCCCTCCCGAATTATGAGTTAAAAACCCCCCCAATATCGACACCCCAGGAAACCCCTGAAAGCATATTCTTCATCCTTCAAATTCCACCTTCACCTTCCTTGAAAATTTTGCGGGGTGTATACACCATGAAAAACCGCCCCCCACCCCCTCCCCCCCCCCCCTCCCCCCCATATTTCCCCCAACATATAATTTAAAAAAGGGAGAGTCTCCTCCCCCCCACCCCACCCTTTAATTTCCCCCCGCCCCCATACACCTTATATCCCCCTTAACTGCAACTCCTTCCACAAAAATTATGTTCTTGTAAAAACACATTCACACCATACCTCCCCCAAAGTGCATTCTACCCATGCCCCTTTTAATTTCCCCCCGGAATTACTTTTGTTAGACCGAAAACAATTGGGTTTGCCCTTAGGCCCGATGGAGGCTGGGGGCCTCCTTCCCCCTTCCCCCCGTTTCTCAACTGCCTCCCCCTTTTCCTTTTTCTATCATGCAAAAAACCCGGTCCTTTCTCGCCACCTTTCCATCACTTTACCTGTCCTCTGTGCTTTCAAACATTTTTCTATCACTCACTGTGCCCGACCGCTTCCTCGATCCGGCACCGCTTCCATACTATCATCCCCCTCGCTCTTTGCCGATGCCCAACCGTAAGCTCTCTGACTAAAAAATGCTGCTCAACACTGCTACTCACCAACTCATCCACCACACTCCCCCCGCATCCAAACCTTCACATGCCCCACACTAAGTACTGGCAACGGGGGGTCCCCAAACTTCGTAATCCCCCCCAAGGGGGGAACCTTCCCTTGCCTGGGTGCTTCTCGCCACCAGCAGCAGCCTCCTGTACAGACATATTTGGCAATTGACACACCTGCGCCATCAACAATCTCCTCCATAATCTAGTTCCGGCCTCCTTAGCGTCCCCGGATCCCACAACCTCGTGCGCCCTTTTCCCCCGGTTTTGTCGTCCAGTACCCAAACCCTTTTTCCTCCCCCGCATGATCAGCAGCCACATCCCGTATGCCCCCCAACCTGGGTCCTTCCTTCCCATGTACGTCACGTATAGCTGAGCCCCAAATTCTGGCAGTAAGCGTAGATGGAATCCCTAATGTCATTTTCAATGAGTATGTCCCCCCAAAAATGCCCACCATCGGACCCCCCGCTCCACTTCCGGGATGGCAGCATACGCCGTAAGCTCCAAATACTTGGCTGATGTCCACCGAGTCTGATTCAAACGGGCACTTAACCCGATCCAAGGTATGGCACGTCCTTCAGTCACTTGTAGGCCAGAATGTCTGTATAGACTCTGTCTTGATGGCGGTCGACAGTCCTTTCGTACACCTCAGCTGTTAAAGTTTTACAAAAACTCTTTTAAAAGCCTTTGAGCCCACGCCATACAAATCTGTAGTCTCCAAACCATAAACGTCTCTTAATATGTTTGGCAGAACTGTAGCCGCAGTGCCGGTTGCAAAAACCCTGTCACCATATCTATACAGACTGTTTTAAACCCGCTCCCCGCCGTCGCCATGTTTACAAAAAAAGAAATTGTCGTTGATCCCCCTGGTGGCAGCCCGGAAAACACCCCACCCTCAAAGCTGGGTGGCCAATAAAATTTGAGCAGTTTAGGGAAGAAGAAGCCGGTTGTTGGGGGGGCCGGAGTGTCCTCACCCCCCAGCGTCAGCCATCCAAACTCTTCTAAAGAGGCCCAGTCTTCTGTCTTCAATTCAAGTAAACCTTCGAAGGTTGAGGGGGGGTTTTTAATTAACCAAAAAAAACCAGTTTATGGGAAAGAGCCTCCCGCCTACAGTCATCTTTCCTGCCATCCATCCAGTTCTTCACTGCTGTGTGCAACAACAGCATTCAGGTCCACCAGTCCAAAAGGGTTAAGCCAGCTTCTTCAGAAAAAACCCGACATACAAGTAAAGTTCCCAAAAAACCCGTTCCGAAGTATTGTCTCCAATCGTTCTGTGCTGTTGGACGCTTTTTAGAGGTTTTCATCATTCCTGTGGCTTTATGTGGAAAAGCCCCTGGGTTAGTAGGGCTCCCACTGCCGTAGTGTTCTGGGTTTTACAACCCAGTGACGATCCCCCCCGCCGGCCAACCGGCCCGACCGCCACCCAAACAAACCCCCCACTCTCCCCCACAAATTCTCACTAGTGGGGATAATTCTCCCCCTCTTGGGTTCCCAGCATCATCGTTTTGGCTCACATACAAGTCAAGTGTATTTCTTCATCCCAGAGCCCAACGTTTTAATTGCTGTGTGGGTTTCCCGGGGAAAAGCATTCGTCAAAGTGGGTGTTGTGTCGCCGCCTTCCGATATTCCACCACCTCCCCCCCCCCACCTCTCTTCCCCTACTAACCTCCAACAACGTAGAGACACAGTGGTACCCCCTTTGATGGTCCCCAAAAACACCCCCTTTTTGTAATTTTTTTTTTAAATGCTTTTTTTAAATGTAATTTTGGGGTCTAAAAAGGTAGTCTATTTTACAACATTTCTTAAGGAGATAAATTCGTTTGGTAATGGCACTTGAACAGCATTCTGGAATGAAAAATATCGTAAACCGGGTACCACTGTTTTGTTATAGACATTTGGGGTGTGAGAAATTTTGCAGTGAATTGTCTTAGTAATTTAAAAAGGTTTTTGTGTTTTTTAAAATTTATTTACATTATCTTACAGCTTTTTTCCTGTTTTGTGTCTCATTTTATATCTATGTTCTTTTATGTTATTTCTTTAAACATGCAGAAGTATTTTTTGGGGTCCCCAAATTTTTCTGTATTTGTGTGCAGTATAATATTTTTTTTTAGTTCCTCAATGCAGTATTTAATTTGTTGCTTATTATTTCTGTGTGTGTTACATATTTCAATGTTTATGCCCCAGTGTTCCTAGTTGAATTTCATTTTACTGTGTGCCATTCATTGTGCTCCATTATCAGTTTTTTTTCCCCTGTCTCACCTGTTTTACCTGTCAACAAATTCTATATCTGTGTCAAGAATTATGTAATTACTTTTGCCATACCTGCCAACATATTTACTTTGATTATTCCTGTGCATAATCCTTGATGTTTCTGTGTTCTGCTCAGTAAGTGTTACCTTCTGAGTTTTTTTTATTGTGAAAATTTTTATTCCTGTTTGCAATAATTCCTTTGAACAAATTCACTCTTTTAATTTGATTAGAGTCAGTGTTTTTTTTTATTTTTTTTAGTAACTGTTTCATTGAGTTATCTGCTTTTTGGGTTCAATTAAGGTAAGAGTGTTCAAACTAATTAATCTCTAATATCTTTGTTTTTGTATGCAAATAATTTTCCCCAGGTAATTTTAAACCATTGAAATATCCTGAAACTGATTTTGTGCAATTTAACTTTTACAGTATTCAATTTTCTTTTCACCAAGTTTTTATTGTGTTTCTCCTGTTCAAGTAACTTGTTTTTTTAAGAGTAATAAGTAATATTGCAGTGAACTTTTTAGTGATTCAACGTAAAGTTACTTTAATTTGTTGCCAGTGAATAATTCAATTGTTTTGTGCAATTCTCCTTTTTTTAGTGATTTGTTTCATCAGATTGTTGCTCTTGCTATAATCATTATTGAATTTGATTTAATTGTGTATTTAATTCTTTTTAATGTGTTGCAATTTTTGTTGATATTTAAAAGAAAAGAAAACTCATCTTGCAGTTACTTCAAGTTAAAGCTAGATTGTTTTTAATTTTTAATGTGTTGATTTTTCTTGCCAAGTCAATTTCCAGTGAGTTATTTTTTCTTTAGTGTTGCTGTGCAATCATCGTTACTTATGCAGAATCGTTAAATAATTCATACCAGTTAATTAAGCTATATTGTGCTGTATACTTGCATTAATTTTGCTTTCATTTAAATTCTCGTTCATTTGCTCGAAGTCATGTCTCAAGTAAATTCAAGTAGTAACCATGTGTTTGCTGCCAGTCAAGGCAATGATGCTCAAGAAAATTCATGCGATAATACTGTGTGTGCTGCTATTCAGAGTTATAATGATATTGAGTCGGTAAACAGTCCTCATAGTCCCTTAATGACTGAACGACAGTCTCTAGCCTTTGAGCAATGTGTTTGTTCTCCCAGCTTGTATCAGAGTTTTGCCAGAGTGATGCGGAATGTGAAGTACAGATTAGTTCTTGTAGATATGTGTTTTATTTGTTAACGTTGCTGAGCGGTAAGGCACTAGTAATACTGTCACTCCTGTCTGGAATTCAGCCCCTACAATATCTTGCATGCAAGATAGCGTTCAGATGTCTAGGGTGCCGGAGGTATTCCGGACAGCCTTGAGTGCTGAGTCTATCCTTGCAATGTTGCTCGTTCAAGTAGTAGTTCCTCTCCAGGGGACGCTTTGTTGAAGAAAGACTACTTGAATGAGTTATAGCATCTCTCGCTGATGCAAAAGCAATTGCAGAAAGCCGTTTCTGTTGCTAGTGTATTCACTAGAGTGCCAGTTGTTGTCACTTGTGTTCCAGATTGTGATCTTTCCCAGTTGACAGTAAATCCTTTGCAGAGTAAAGTGTCATGTGTTGAGTAATTATTACCTGCAGTAAGAGATAGTGAGATCCCTTCTCCTTTGCTCATACTTTGTGTTATTGAGCTAACTATTTCAGCCGGGGAGAGATCCATCCACTCCACCGAGCCTGTTCATTCCTTCAGTAGGAAAGTGATTATAAGTTAATCAACTATATACCAAGTTTGTTCATTCCTTCAGTAGGAAAGTGATTATAAGTTAACCAACTCCACCGAGTTTGTTCATTCCTTCAGTAGGAAAGTGATCATAAGCCTTGAGCTAAAGATAGAAAATTAGAAAATCCAGTTTAGAACTGAAGTTATTGACTGTGTGTTTTGTTATCAGATTACCAGTATCTAGTAAGATTTTTGTGTGTTCAAGTTCTCTCCGAGTTCTGAGTTTTAACAGTATGACCCGTGTTAGCCGAGTCTATCTTTTTCTGTTAAAACTTCTTCCCTGTAAATATTTATTCTTCCTCAGAAGCCGTTGAGTGCATGAATACAGATTGATCGATCAAATATCAAATTTGTAATTGTAATATATATATAATGCATTATCTCAAGATCCATTCAAATTCGTTTTGAACCATTAACTCAAGAAGTGTGATCGTAAGATTAGTTATTAATTAATTATCAAGTTGATTTATTCCTGTTATAATTTTTTATTAGTTCTAAGTTATAATGTGTTTGCTATTGTATAGATTCACTCCAGTGCCACCTGTCTGTTCAGCCTATAGAGTTGTCTAGTATGCCGAGACGTCATACGTAACATGGCCGAGCTGTCGTGTCAGTATTATATATACACTTTTGTAGTGTATTAGTATTCATCTTAGCTTATACAGCTGGTCCCTTTGCGTGTAACGTCACAATACAGCTCATGTGAGAGGCGTCCACCCGGGCATCGGCCTCATAACCGCCTAGACCTACCCTAGAACAGACGTTGCCTGGTATCTCTCCCTTCTCACAGACTCGTTAATATAACGTAACCATCCTACAGTGTGTGTCCTTTGACAAACTATATCTCTCTCGAACCCAACCCGATAAGGATTGGGTTGCGTGTAGAGACAGGGCGTGTAGACACAGAACTGTGAAAGTGAGTAGAGGAAGGGGTGTGGACAGTATGGGATGCCGAGGTAGGGACCTCGGAGCCAAGAACAGCAAAAGGATTCCAGACAGGGGTGACTGATAATGGGGCAACCACAGAGAAAGCCGCAGAAGTTGGGACCCCAGAAGTGGGGGGACGTTTAGCAATGCGAGAATAGGAAATACGGGGAAGTCTCCCTTGAAGGCATAGATGAGAGATGACCATAGTATATGAGAAGCCTTCTGCCTCTTTGAGACAACGGATTTCCCGCTCATTTAGGTAAACCTGACAACGGCGAGAGTACGATAGATGCGCCTCATGACAGTTAAGGCAAGAGGGAGGTAGATTACAAGAAGGACTGGCATGGTCTTCGGCACCACAGACTGGGCATTCGGCCATGGACCTGAAATATTTCGCTGGATGGCCAAAACGCCAGCAGTTTCTACACTGTTGCAGTGTAGGAGTCACCTTTCGAACTTGTAACCAGTGACCTGCAACGTAGACCGAGGGTGGAAGTTCACAGCAGTTAAATGTTAAACGAGCTATATTGCAAGGATAACGTCTTCGCTTACGGGCAGGGAGGACAAAAGTGTCAACTTTGAGGATAGGGAGGTCTTGGAGCTCAAGCTGCTCCAGAACGTAATCACCACATGTCTGGAAATTCCGTTAGACAATGGTGTGGGGTAAAATGACAGTACCACTACAAGAATTGAGAGAATGATGTTTGTCAATAGTGATAGGAATAGTATCTATGGTCGTAAGGAGAGAAAGATCGCGAGCTTGGCCAGCATTCTGGACCGTGATGATGGGAGTGCCGCTCTTGAGAGCGTGAAATGAGATATCTTTACCTACATGGCGTAGGAGAGCTTTACCAATACTATGATCGGAAAGATAGGTATTAGGAGAAGTCGGTCGTAGAGTGAAAAACTTTGTCCATTGAGTAGTGTGAAACAAAGTGTTTAAGGGGAGTGCGTGACGAGCTGGTCATTTCTGAGATGAATGAGAAGGAAGTGTCAAATCGTCATGTAAGGGTCTTGGACGTTTGGATGCGGGACCGGAGGTGGTCCGACGTGTGACAGGTGAGCAATCCGAAAATTGCCGCACCATAGAGGAAGAAGCCGGAATCAAGGTCAGAGAAGAGCGAAGGTCAGACGTGTCAAAAAGGCCGGTCGGAATCCTGGTACCTGAAGCAGGTGACGAACTGGCACCAGCAAGAGGTACAGGGGTATTGGAGGTGTCCGAAGAGTTGTCCATTAACGAGGTAGGGTCAGAACTGGGTGTGGTATCAGGGCGCGCGGGGGTAGTAGATTCATGGATTGGGTTGGCCATGGTTAGGTTACTTCTTTCTTTTTGTTTTTAAGAAAAAATAAGAAGAAAATAAAATAAAAAGAATTAAAAAAGGGGGGAACGTGGAGGAATAGCTCCTAGGAGGAATGAAAGGGGCGTAAATCCCCCTCCATGCCCAAGAGGACCTCAACACCGCAAGTAGTGCAGATGCTGCATGGAACCCGTGCCATACCCTACCCTTCATGCCAGTAAACCAGCAATCCGGGATAGCAACCTCACATCCACTGAGCCACCTCGGCGGACAAAAGAGAGGGCGGCCGGATACCCGCCACAAAGCATACCTCCTTCGGCCACCACCCCCGGAATCCGAAAGGTAGCCTCCAGAGATACACCCGTCGCCTGAAAGATACCCAAAGCCACCCCCCCGGGAGACCGGAGAGGGATCGCGACATCCCCAGGCGATACAGATTCCACGGCAAACTACACCACCGCCAAGAACCTCAACGGAATGGGATGGACTACGGAACCCTTCCCCCTGCCTAGAAACTAGAATGCCTGTGGAGAGAAGCTCACAGGGTTAAAATAGGAAGGGAATAAGGGAGGGATGAGGAGGAGGAGGAAAGGGAAAAAGGGAGGATGGGGAAGATGGGATAGGGGAGGGGGATTGGGGGGTAATTAGGTTCGGTCTGAGGAAGAAGACCAAAGGGTCTAATTCCTCAGACCAAGAGCCTCTTCACCACGCCAAGGAGCACCCCTTGAAGAGGCCACAGTATGAAGAAACACCTCCTGGAAAAGAAATTGTCACTTAAGTGCCTCCTGGTAATGGACAATGCTCCTGGTCATCCTCCAGCCTTGGAAGAGCAGATTTGAAGTTCATCAAAGTGAAGTTCTTGCCCCCTAATACCACTCCTCTCCTCCAGCCCATGGACCAGCAGGTCATTTGTAACTTCAAAAAACTGTACACCAAAGCAATGTTGGAAAGGTGCTTTGACATAACCTCAGACACTGCTTTGACCCTAAGAGAGTTCTGGAAAGATCACTTCAATATCATCAAATGCATAAACTATATAGGGAAGGCTTGGGAGGAAGTG
Organism: Cherax destructor; assembly: GCA_009830355.1. Taxonomy (NCBI): domain Eukaryota; kingdom Metazoa; phylum Arthropoda; class Malacostraca; order Decapoda; family Parastacidae; genus Cherax; species Cherax destructor. The sequence continues at coordinate 24,087 of WNWK01010707.1, read as the reverse complement.
AGCACCAGGACTTTGAACTCTGCTTGGAGAAAATTGTGGCCAGACTGTGTCCCAGAGAGGGATTTTGAAGGGTTTGGGGCTGAGCCTCAGGGCCTTGAGCCTGTTGTGGAAAAAATTGTGGCACTGGGGAAGTCCATGGGGTTGGAAGTTACTTGCGAGGATGTAGAAGAGTTGGTGGAGGACCACAAAGAAGAGCTAACCACTGCAGATCTGCAATAGCTTCAACTGCAAATAACAAAAAAAGGCACAATACCATGACTGGAACAATACACACAACCCGCACATATAAAAAAGAGAGGAGCTTACGACGACGTTTCGGTCCGACTTGGACCATTTACAAAGTCACACTAACACACAGGACAGGAAGAAGGGGTATTTATAGGCAGGCAGACAGGGGAGGGCACAAGAAAGTGGTGGAGGGGTAATAATGGAGGTAGTAGTGGTAGTAGTAGTAGTAGTGGAGTCAGTCATATTCTAGGAAAGGAGCACTGCAATGAAGCTGGCGGCCCGCATAGGGTAAGGACAACAACACAGAGGGGGAAAAATGAAAATAAAATAAAAAGAAGGACAAATACAAGGCAAAAGAAAAGAAAGAAAACACAGAGGAGAAAGGAGAAAGAGAAGGGGGAAGAGATAGAAGGGGAAGGCATCAGGTTAAGTCACAGGTGTTCTGAAGTTTGGAGCATTTAACAATGTAATGGGAGAGGAAAGCATCTACAGAGACAAATCCAGGGCTAAGATTCATACAGAGAAAGTTGTGTATAAGGGAGGATTCAACCAGACGGCGACTGTGAAAGTTGGAAGTAGGGTAGACAGTTTTAGCAGAAGACCAATCAATAGGATGACTGTGATCTCTGACATGACAGAAAAGAGCATTATTAGTGTCGGCAAGCCTAACACTGTTTTTGTGCTCCCTAAGTCTGTCAGAAAGAGATCAGCCAGTTTCTCCAAAGTACTGAAGAGGACAGGAGGAGCAAGGTATAGAGCGATGGTAGTGAGAAGGTTACAGAGATCTTGTGGAAGAGAAGCAAAGAGAGCATGTTGATGATGACGGAGAGTAAAGAAGGCATCTTCAACCTGAGACTTAGTAGAAATAATGAGCTGTTGGAGTAGGAGACGGGCATGATCAGGTGGCAATAAGAGCAGCCTCATAAGATCTCTGTAACCTTCTCACTACCGTCGCTTTTGACACTGCTCGCCTGAATTCACAAATGCATTCTTCTAAACTATAGAACAAACTTCTACTTCTCATCTCAGATAGCCCTTGGTCCAAATTCCCCCTTACCGACTGTGTTACTAATCTGTCTTCTGTCACACTCTCCCAACATGAGCTTGAACTGCTTGGTTTTGGTCTTTCCTTTGCCACTTCACCTACCCCTCGCGCTGGTATTGACATGATTAGCTCTTTTGATTCTTTTCGTCAGTCTTGCTCTCGTAATAATAATCTTCCTGATTTATCCACTTTTCGTGCTCTCCTTCCTGCTCTTGATAGCCTGTTTTCTAAGAACCATCACCTTCCTTGCCGCTATCAACTTGCCCTTTCTTCTCTTAAATCCAATGCTAACATTGTCATACTCTCTTCTGACAAAGGTAATTCGGTAGTGTTACGGCCCCTACCTAACAATGGTTGTTAGGTAGTTACCTTACTGGCCGGCAGTAAAGGAGTTACGTCATCAGACCTGATGTCTGACTGCCGAGCCGGCTTGACTGACAGTGTCAACCAGACTCTCCTATATTCAACACTGGAGAGTTCACCAGCTCCCTGATACACCTAGGGAGTGTCAACAAGACTCTCCCCTATTCAACACTGGAGAGTTCACCAGCTCCCTGATACACTACTGGAGTTTGCCAGGCAGACCTGCTTGAGAGTTGCAGACTTTCGCAGTGTGGTGCTGGTGACAGGCCTACAGTGCTCCAGTGCAGAGAGAACTGGAAGTTCTATCCTCTCTAGACTGTGTTACTCGAGAGCAACTCTGTACTTGTGATGTTTGCAAGGCCAAGTACAGTTGATGAGGACACTGTAATGAGGAGAGCGGCAAGTCTGGTCACCAGAATCTACTAGCTTATTCATCATACTGACTGATGTACCTGCGACTATGTACCTGAGACTATGTACCTGAGACTATGTACCTGAGATTGTGTTGACCCGGGGTCACTGAGTTATTGTGGCATCTTGTGACACTGAATGGTGGCGTCTTGTGGCTACCCGGAGATTGTGTGTCAGGTATTCAGTGGTGCATCCAGAGAGTTTGTGACGGTGGCACGACACAAGTTAAGAGACGTGTATTTGGTGTGTGTCAAGACGCGGTGCACAGGTTTTATTAGAGATGGGTTCATGATGCAGGGGGTGTGCCATGTGGCACAGAGAAGGTATAATGTGACAATGAAGGTGTCTTTATGGTACAGGAACGGGTGTCATGGAACCCCGTAGGTGTGCCATAAGACAGAGATAAGGGTGTCTGAGGACACGGTGGAGAAGGCGTATCATGACAAGGGGTGGTAGTGTCCTGTGTGACACGATGATGGCAGCGACTTGACACTGCATTAAGTATACGATTTTACTTGTGACTTTTATGAACTTGTACTATGATTTTTGTGTATACAGAAAACATTATGTTTTTACACAGATTATTAGATTATATGTTTTTATTCAGATTATATGCTTTTATATTAATAATAATATAATAAATATTGAAAATCTGATATTTTACTTGTTATCCCAAACAGTCGTTTATTAAAAATGTTTCTTTTTTGTAATAGGTAGTTATCCTTGATCGTGAGGATTACCTCCGTAAAGCCAATGTCTTGCTCTCTGACTCACGTACCTACACTCCTCTCGTTTCCAACCCTCTTGATCGCATCAAGAGAACTTTCAACAAGAAACTTAAGACTCTCTCCGACCTCTGTCCTTCTGACTTTAACCTTGTTAAACGTTTTCGTGTCATCTGTCCCTCTCTGCCCTATTTTTATGGCCTTCCCAAAACTCACAAACCTGATATTCCTCTGTGTCCCATCATATCTTCTAGAGGTTCTGTCCCTTATTCTCTTGCTTCTTGGCTAGCCAAAACCCTCACTCCCTTTCTTGGTACTTTTTCTCCTGCCCACCTTCGTCACTCTCAAGACTTCATTGAAGGGGTTCGCTCTCTCCCGACCTGTAAGATGCTTAGTCTTGATGTCGAGTCCCTCTTCACTAATGTCCCTTTGGACGATGTCCTTAATTTTCTTAGAGAGAAGGCCAATGAAGGGCTACTTCATCTCCCTATACCTACTGATGTCTTTCTTGATCTTATCCACCTTTGTGTGGACTCTAATTCCTTTTCTTTTCAAGGTAAATATTATTCTCAAACCTTTGGTGTCGCCATGAGCTCTCCTCTATCTCCTGTTCTTGCTAATCTTTACATGGAATACTTCGAGACTGTTCTTCTTCCCACTATTGATGTACGTTCTTCACTCTGGCTCCGCTATGTAGATGACATCTTTGCTCTTTGGCCGCATGACTCAAGTCTCTTCCAACCATTTCTTGATGCTCTTAATAATCTTGCCCCTTCCATTAAGTTTAAAGCTGATTGGGAATCTAATTCTTTGCTTCCTTTCCTTGATGTTCATGTCCACCGCTCAGTTACAGGTTTTGCCTTTTCCGTGTACCGCAAGCCTATACACAGTGGCATGTACATTCACTACTTTTCTTATCATGCCTCCTCTGTCAAGAAAAGTGCTCTTATCTCCCTCTTTCTCCATGCTCTCCGCATTTGTGATCCTCAGTTCCTTGAAGCAGAAATTTCCACTCTTCATAATTCATTTTCCCGCCTTGGCTACCCTTCCCATTTCATTGACTCTTCTTTCTCTCATGCCAAACGGACTTTCTTCTCTCCTAAACCCTCTACTCCTGGGAACTCTCCTGTCCTCTACCTTCCCTACATCTCTGGTCTCTCTAATCTCAACAACTCTCTCCGTTCCTTAGACATTAAACTTACCTTTCGCCAGACTAACACTCTTCGCACTAATCTAGCTCATACCTCCCCTCCCTCTATAGATTCTCCTGGTGTCTACTCTATTTCTTGCTCCTCCTGTCCTCTTCAGTACTTTGGAGAAACTGGCCGATCTCTTTCTGACAGATTCAGGGAGCACAAAAATAGTGTTAGGCTTGCCGACATTAATAATGCTCTTTTCTGTCATGTCAGAGATCACAGTCATCCTATTGATTGGTCTTCTGCTAAAACTATATACCCTACGTCCAACTTTCACAGTCGCCGTCTGGTTGAATCCTCCCTTATACACAACTTTCCCTGTATGAATCTTAGCCAAGGCTTTGTCGCTGTAGATGCTTTCCTCTCCCATTACATTGTTAAATGCTCCAAACTTCAGAACACCCGTGACTTAACCTGATTCCTTCCCCTTCTATCTCTTCCCCTTCTCCTCTGTGTTTTCTTTCTTTTCTTTTGCCTTGTATTTGTCCTTCTTTTTATTTTATTTTCATTTTTTCCCCACTGTGTTCTTGTCCTTACCCTATGCGGGCCGCCAGCTTCATTGCAGTGCTCCTTTCCTAGAATATGACTGACTCCACTACTACTACTACCACATCCATTATTACCCCTCCACCACTTTCTTGTGCCCTCCCCTGTCTGCCTGCCTATAAATTCCGCTTCTTCCTGTCCTGTGTGTTAGTGTGACTTTGTAAATGGTCCAAGTCGGACTGAAACGTCGTCGTAAGCTCCTCTCTTTTTATATGTGCGGGTTGTGTATGTATTCAACTGCAACAGAAACAGACCACAGCTCAGGAAAGTGATTCAGAGGAGGAGGAAGAGAAATGGAGGACGTTGCCTTATTCAAAGATTAAGGAGATGTGTGCCAAGTGGAGTGACTTGCAAAGATTTATGGAGCATTATCACCCTAACAAAGCTGTTGCAGCCCATGCTGGCAACATGTACAATGAGACTGTGGTGTCCCACTTCAGGGCTGTTTTAAAGGAATGCCAGATACAGAGCTCCCTGGACAGTTATTTTGTCAGACAGGGGTCAAGTGACTCTCAACCTGGTCCTAGTGGCATTAAAAAACAAGGAAGGCAAGTAACCCCAGAAAAAGACTTGGTACCTGAAGTGTTAATGGAAGGGGATTCCCCTTCCAAACACTAGCAACTCCTCCATCCTCTCCCCTCCTCCCATCTTCCACACATCAACAACTCTTCAATAAAGGTAAGTGACATGTTATTACTGTTTATTTCTTATGTCTCATTGTTTTCTGTGTAATTTAATGTATATTTGTTGTACAAAAAGAATTTATTTAATACTTTTGGGTGTCTGGAATGGATTAATTTTATTTCCATTATTTCTTATGGGGAAAATATATTCGGAGTTCGTAATATTTGGTGTTCAGAGCGCCCTCTGGAACGGATTAATTACGAACTCCGGGGTTCCACTGTAATGTAAATACAATTAATCCGTTTCAGACACCCAAAAATATTAACAAAAAATACATTTTTTTAAAGATTAACTATAGTTTTACATACACAAAACAATGAGAACTAAATAAAATGACTAATGAAATGGATAAATGAACATTTAAATCACTTTTACCTTTACTGAAGAGTCTTGTTGGCGTATGCAAAATGGCGAGGGAGGGGAGTTTATTGTTTGGAGGCAGGACAAAATGCTTAAATATGACACTATTATCAACTCTATGGCTTATTTATCTATCACAATTCATCTAATATGACATAATAAACAATATTAATAACAGAAATATGATATACTTATAATCTAGAATGAATAACATATGTCATTATGTATGTGACTAGTGGTGGTGGTGTGTTGTTGTTGGGTTTATAAGGGCCACTGATAGCATAAGCCGTGCATATACTAGTGGTGGTGGTGGGTGGGGGCAGCAGAGCTACCACCACCATTCACACAAACAATGTATGTATAATTTATAAATAAGAATTATTTACACTCATTTATAAATAAGAAATATTTACACTTACTGTACCTTGGAGGAGATGCTGGCATTTGGTTTAGGGTGGTGGAACATAGGCAGGGCGGCGGTGTTGTCAGTGTTCCTATATACCTCCAATAACATTGGAGGAGTTAAGTTTCATGTCGTCCTTTTTCTATCGCTTAATCGCTTAACTTACTTGCTACACTGTTAATGCTACACTTTATCGCTGGTTGGCACTATAGCCTTTATCGACTCCTGCTGCTTTAGTATCGTACATATCGTAGAATCACTGAAGAAGGCACATTCTTCCCTCTCTCTTCCTCCGTCACTCTTATACTTTTTAACAACTTCTTTCTTAAATTCCATCGTGTTTCTCACTTTCTTTACCAAAGAAACATGACTAGGAACTTTCTTTGGTGCCATGGTTACTTATTTCGCAGTTGCACTTAATCAATAACCACCAAAAACAATGAATTATAGCGAAATGTTTGGATGATCGAGCAGAAGCTTCCTCACTCACCCAGAGACACAGCCACACTGACTCAGGAACGTGCGAGCGGCTGGCGGCAGCGGGTGGGTTGACGCATCCAATATGGCCGATAAGCTAAATAATGGCTGATAACCAGAAGCCAAAAAAACGGCCAATAACCGAGTTGGCCGATAAGCGGAACGGCCAATAAGCGAGGGTCCACTGTATAACAATTGGGTGTACATGCCAAAAGCCCCTTTATATGCAGAGCATTTTGGGCAAAACAGTTCTTGTAAGAGAAAAGAAGAAATAAAAGTAATTTTTTGTGCACAATAATAGTTTCATTAAAGCAAGAATTACCCAGGATGCTAACTTTTTTTTTAAACTGTTTGTGTTATTGAGTTTATAATTTTTATGTATTGTAGTTTTGTGATAGAGTTAAGGGTTAGGATAAAATAGTCTCAACTACATTACAGTGGTACCCCGAGTTTCGAACGCCTCCCAACTCGACCTATTATGTAAGTTTATTATTGTAAGTGCTTTTGTAAGTGTATTTTTGGGGGTCTGAAATGGACTAATCTAATTTACATTATTCCTTATTGGAACAAATTCGTTCAGTAACAGCACTTGAACAGCATTCTGGAACGAAGAAAGTTCGAAACTTGGGGTACCACTATCTGAATAATGCATTTGTAACTTAAGACTCTTAGATTGTTCTAATTATCATCTATTTTAAAAAGGAAGAAAGGTAGATGTGACATCTTGAGACTGGGTTTCAAGTTTCTGTATGTGAAGAGAGGATTCTAAGGCTGGTAATCTTCACACACAGTTTCTGCGAGAATAATCTCTGCTCTATGGATGATGACAGGGCAAGTTTTCCACAGAGCTCACCTCACCAGCCAGAAGCTATATGGGGTGTAGAGGTCTTTATAAGCTCAGGGAAAGTAGCAAAGAGAAGATTCAGTGGCCAACTATTGGGGGACAGAGCTGGAGGCTGTGTGTGAAAGAATCTGCTACTGGTCTCTGCTGGGAGATAGAAGCTCTTGTCTCTCAGTATTATAATAATAATAATAATAATAATAAATTTATTTTAACATAATACAGTGGACCCTCGGTTAACGAAATTAATCCGGTCCAGGAGCTATTACTTAATCTGAATCTTTCGTTATCTGAAACCTTATTTCCCATAAGAAATAATGTAAATACAATTAATTCGTTCCACAAAAAAATAATCACTCAAAATAAAAATAAATAACATTTACTTACCTTTATTGAAGAGACTTGCAGGCATATGGAAGATATATATGATGATTGGAGCAGGTATTAGTGGTTGGAAGGGGAATCCCCCTCCAAAAGGACTTCAGGTGACAAGTCCCTCTCTGGGGTTACTTCCCTTCTTGGTCTTTTAATGCCACTAGGACCAGCTTGAGAGTCACTAGACACCTGCCTGGTGAAGTAGCTGTCCAGAGTCCTCTGTTTCTGGCGACTCTTCAACACTTTTCTGAAGTACAACATGGCTCTGTCACTGAAGTGGTTGCACAGAAGGCTCATTTCAGCTTGCTCAGGGTGGTATCTTTCAACAAATGTCTGCAACTCATTCCACTTTGTACACATCTCCTTAAGCACTGAAGAAGGCACCTCCTTATCTCTCTCTCTCTCTTCCTGTGAAGCAATAACCTCAGCTGTGGTCTGTTGCTGTTCCAGATGAAGCTCTTGCAGCTCTTCAGTTGTTAGCTCTACCCTGTGGGCCTCCACCAACTCTTCCACATCCTCACCACTCACCTCCAACCCCAGGCTGTTCCCCAATTCCACAATATCTTCCACAACATGTTCCACAACAGGCACAGGGTCGTCAGGGTCAGGGTCAGCCTCAAATCCTTCAAAATTCCTCTCTTGGACACAATCCGGCCACAGTGGTCTCCAAGCAGAGTTCAGAGTCCTGGAAGTCACTTCCTCGCAAGCCTTACCTATAAGGCCTATGCACTGCACGATATTGAGGTGTTCTTTCCAGAACTCTCTTAGGGTCAATTCAGAGTCATTGGTCATATTAAAGCACCTCTGAAACAGTGCTTTGGTGTACAGTTTCTTGAAGTTGGAAATGACCTGCTGGTCCATGGGCTGGAGGAGAGGAGTGGTGTTAGGAGGCAAGAACTTCACTTTGATGAAATTTATGTTGTCAGGCAACAACTCTTGCAAGTTGTGAGGATGAGCAGGAGCATTGCCCAGTACCAGGAGGCACTTGAGTGGCAATTTATTTTCCAGGAGGTATTTCTTCACACTAGGGCCAAACACTCCAGTCATCCATTCCTTGAAAATCTCCGTAGTGACCCATGCCTTGGTGTTAGCTTTCCAATGCACACACAATTTATTCTTGTCAACACCGTGTTTCCTGAAGGGTCTGGGATTTTCTGCGTGATGCACCAGTAAAGGCTTCACTTTAAAATCACCACTGGCATTGGCACACATCATAAGAGTTAGCCTGTCTTTCATAGGCTTGTGTCCTGGCTGTGCCTTTTCCTCCTGAGTAATGTAGGTCCTGTTGGGCATTTTCTTCCAAAACAGGCCTGTTTCATCACAATTAAACACTTGTTGGGGGAGGAATTGTTCAGCCTCTACGAACCCCTTGAATTCCAGCACAAATTTTTCAGCTGCACGTTTGTCTGAGCTGGCTGCCTCACCATGCCTCACAACATTGTGTATGCCACTACGTTTCTTAAACTTCTCAAACCAGCCTTTGCTGGCTTTAAAATCACTCTCCTCACCACTGGTTGCAGGCATTGTCTTCACAAGATCTGCGTGCAACTTCCTTGCCTTTTCACAAATTATCGCCATAGAAATACTATCACCCGCTCTCTGTTTTTCATGGATCCACACCAACAACAACTTCTCAACCTCATCCACTGTTTTCGATCTTTGTTTCGTTAACAAATTAACCCCTTTTGCAACATTAGCTTTCTTGATCTCATTTCTCTGTGCCAGGATAGTGCCGATAGTAGATGGAGTTTTCTTGTACATCCTGGCAAGATCACTCAGACGTACACCACTCTCATATTTTTCTATGATTTCCTTCTTCAGTTCGATGGTGTTCCTCACTCTCTTTACCCCAGGGGTGCCACTAGGAAGCTTCTTTGGACTCATGGTGACTTATTTCACAGTGGCAATAACTAAAACCATCAAAAAATACACCAAATATATTGTGAATCTTTGAAAGAGCGCGCTGGGTAATGTTCTCTCAATGGTAAACAACGCTTCACTGGCGTCCTGCGCTTGCGAGGAGCAGGCTGACGCGTCTAATACCTTTCGGTAACCGAGGACTTTTTCGCTAACCGATTACGAAAAAAGCTTACGTTTTCCGAAACTTTCGTTAACAGGACCTTTCGTTAACCGAGGGTCCACTGTACATGTTTGTACAAAGGAGTATAACAATTGGGTGTACATGCCAAAAGTCCCTTTATATGCAGAGCATTTCGGGCAACTCAAGACTAACTTAAGATTAACCCTTAACCCTTTGGGGGTCCAAGGGGTCTCTCTGAAACTCGTTCTCAGGGTCCACGAATTTAAAAAAAAAAAAAAAAAATTTTTCTTATGGAATGATAGAGAATCTTTTTCCAATTATAACGCCACAAAAATTATGAAATTTGATTGAATACTAACGGAATTATGCTTTCGCGAAGTTAGCGGTAGCCATGACACTTACGCATCCGCGATTTCGCCCACTTTGAGCCCTATTTTCGGCACATTCCAATGTTTCAGTCTACTAACATTATAGCTATTTCGCTAGAACTCCATTTCTTCTATCGATTGAGTACAAGAAACCGCCTATTTACCAATTTCAACTACCCAAAATAGTGGTCAGAAAATGGCAATTTGGCAAATTTCACACAAATTTCAAACGATGCCAATTTCAAAATGGGGTCCATAATAAACAAGACAGACATTCCTGGCACTAAAATAACATCTTCTCTGTTCATTAGTCACGTCTCCAGGCCCCTCTTACATTACTTTTGCTTTCCATTTTGAATTTTTATTCTCACAAAAAAATAGAAGATTTATTGTTATGTATACAACTGCATCATTGTAAAAATGGTATAAATAATATCAGAGCACTTGTGCATGAATATTAGACTCGCCAGTTGATGTGTATTGGACGCATGGTGTGATTTGTTTACTCATGAACATCGTCAAAAATCGAACATTTTCGCTACTTTGAGCTCAATTTCAAGGTACTTGTTATTGTCAAACCAATCAAAATCATCTCTATTTCTGTAATATATCTTCCATTCTATCAAATGAGACCAAGAAAACGAGAATACAACAATAAATACCATACGAAAATAGACTGCAAAATCGCTGTTTTAAACCAAAAACACGGTCAGTTTTTTTTTCCTCATTATGCACTGTGTGGTGCAGGAATTTTTTTATACTGTGCACACTGACCGCACAGACCCATTCTATCACATCTAGGCCTAACAGCCTGTTTCTGCTTGATTTGAGGGCGCTAGAGTTTAGGCATACTAGTACGTCAATAACCACAGTGCGTAAAATGTACTTGTACGACCATAACCCCGAAAGGGTTAAACGGTCCACACGTATATTTACGTTAGCACTGCTACTGCCCCAAACGTATTTTTACGTTTCATTTTTCCTGACTCCAAATTTGGCACGATTGGCCTAAGATGCCTGGTCAGCATAGAATTGGTCTTAACACTCGGTGTGTGCCATATTAAAAAAATCTGGGACCATTTAGTACCTTGTGGGAGCACCAGTTAAATTGAGGGCCAGCTAGAGTAAACACTGCAGCAAACACCATAGATTCACTGATGTCATTTCATATTAACACTCCCCTTTGAAGTGGAAAGTGATGTCGGCAGGCTGGCAGGCCAGCTGGCTACCTGCCTGCCTGGGGACCTGGCTGGCAAACAGCTGGTTGGCTACCTGGCTGGCCAGCAGCTGGCTGGTCAGCTGGGTACCTTATTGGCTGTCTATCTCTGTCTGTCTGTCTGTATCTATCTGTCTCTATCTCACAGGAACACATACGTAAATACAATTATACATAGTGTAAATTACCTAGGATATCTAAAAAAAAATCAAGACAAAGTGTTATAATGTGCTTGTGATCTGTGTAATACCAGTTGGTTCATGAGCTACTCTCTGAGACAAGCAGACAGAAAGACAGACACACACAGACAGACAGACACACAGACAGACAGACACAGGTTTGCGTAACAAATAAAGGGAAGCAATGTAAGCTGTCAAATGTCATCGCTGTAATTACTGGACTGATAAGAAGAGATAAGACTATGGCTCACCCCTCTCGTCAAATGTCACCAGTCATTAGTGGAGATCAGATGAGATAAGGCAGCAACACAAATCTTTTATTATTATTATTATTATTATTATTATTATTATTATTATTATTATTATTATTATTATTATGCACTATCATTATTATTTTTATGCAATCATTATTATTATTATTTGAGTACAATTTCAGTACCTAATATTTGTGTCAGAACACAGATTGGCTATGAAATCACAAGAACTACTATAAATTGTAATTATCAGAACATAAAAATTATATAAAATAATAAAAGAAAGTGAAAAACGGTATATCGGCAACGATTCTGCAAGCAGCAGGACTCCTGTTGCTGTCAGGTGAGCATCCAGTGCCAACTTCTCTGCCTCATATCTCGGTAACTACTGACCCAAATTCTTTTTTTTTATCCTTTAACACTTAAAAAATTGTGCTCTTTATTTCTACAAAAAAAAAAAAAAAAATTCAAAATATTCGGGGCAATGGGCGAGGTTACATATATATACGTTTGGATCATTTAAGGGTAAATAAGGCAATAACAGTGCAGTAATTGTACATATGGTCATTAGGCGAGTTACAATGAATACAGGAGGCCCTTCACATTCACGAGGGTTAGTGGATCAAGTAGTACCTCAAGAATCTTGAAAATTCGGGAATGTTTGGTGCGCAAATATGATGTAGGGAAATATAATAATACTGTACTGTAGCGTTCATGAATGTTTTGATGTGCAAATATATGAAAACATCGTAAAATATTGTATATGATTGGGCGAAAGGCATTCACGAAAGTTCGAAGCTCGCAAAAGTGGAGGGCTAGCAGTACAAGAAAACTGACTATTCTATTAGTTCATGCTATATGGCTTTAATAATAATAATAATAATACTTTATTGAGACATGGTACAATGATACATGGTAGACAAGAAACATAGTTATTAATGAGATGTACATGCCAAAAGCCCCTAATATGCTGTGCATTGCGGGCATTCTTAGGTCTACTTAATTATAGACTACATGGTAAAAATTTATGGTTGATAATTTATAAAATAAGTATAAGTGCATATCTAAGTTATAAAGTTATAAGTTTGGTGGAAAAGAATTACAATTTTGATTATTGACCTTAGGTCCACACAATGGAATAATTAACATTTGAGAGGATTACAGATACTGAGAGTAAGTATATATTGATTATAATGTTTTAACTAAGTTCATGATATTGAGCAAATGCATGTACAGTTTTTACATATTTATTTATGATGGGCAAGGATAGGTTAAGGAGATAAGGTGTTTTCTAACTGTAGTTTTAAAAATGCAAATCGAGTCAATTATTCTGGAGATTTCTGGTAGTTTTATCCAGATTTTTGGTTCTTTTATATACGTACAGTGGTACCTCGAGTTACGATATTTTTTCGTTCGAGAATGCTGTTCAAGTGCCATTACCAAACGAATTTATCCCCATAAGGAATAATGTAAAATAGACTAGTCCTTTTACACCCCCAAAAATATACTTACAAAAGCATTTAAAAAAATAAACTTACATAAAAGGGCGATTTTGGGGACCATCGTAACTCGAGGTACCACTGTATACATATTAAGTTTTTGAAAAGATTTAGCCTGACACAGGGAATGTCATAGAGATTTTTGTGCCTAGAATTGTGTCCATGGGTCTTATTGCAACTGTCAAGAAAGTGCTTTAGGTCAAGATTTATATAAGAATTGTTCTGTAAATGTGGGTGACACAGTAGTACGAGTGAATGCTTTGTATAGAGTAGGTTTAGGTTTTGAAAAGTGGGAGGGTGTTGTCTAGCTGTGGATTGTGTATCATTTGCAATGTAGCTTTTTGTTGGGTTATTATTGGTTTTAGGTGATTTGTCATTGTGGAACCCCAGGCATAAATAGTATAGTTGAGGCAGAAGTAGGTCAGTGAATAGTATAGTGTAAGTAGTGCTGTTTGTGGTACATAGTAATGAATCTTTGAGAGGATGCCAACTGTTTTTGCTAGTTTTTTGTTATGTGTTGGATATGGGTGTTGAATTTCAGGTTGCTGTCAAGGTGTAGTCCCAGGAATTTTCCCTCATTATGTTTAGCAATAAGGATGTTGTTAAGCATAATATTTAGTGGCCCTCACTTGGCTCTACTCCCAAACATAATGTAAAAGGTTTTGTCTATGTTCAGTGCAAGTTTATTGGCAGTCATCCAGGTTGCTATTTTTGCAAGCTCTTCATTAACAATAATATTGAGTGAGGCTAGATTAGAGTGGGAGATGACAAAAGTTGTGTTTTCAGCAAAGAGAATAGGTGCAAGTTGTTGCGATATGCTTGGAAGGTCATTGATGTATAAAAGGAAAAGGAGAGAGCTAAAAATGCTTCCTTGTGGTACACCAGTGTCCAGGGGTCTTGTTGAGGAGGTTGTGTCCTTGATAGAGACATATTGTTTTCTATCAGTAAGGTAAGACCTGACATATGCAAGTACGTGGCCTCTTATACCATAATGATCAATCTTAAGAAGTAGGATGCTATGGTCTACTGTATCAAAAGCTTTTTTAAGGTTAATAAAGAGTCCAAGCGGGTATTTGTCTTTTTCAAGTGCTGTGTAAATTACAGTGGACCCTCCCTTTTCGTCGATCTCTGTTATCGCCGATTTCAGTTATCGCCGGCTTTTTTCATCAAAATATTGCCTCCATTTTCGTTGATTTCTTCAGTTTTTGTCGATGGTATGGAACCTGTCTGAAATCTATTGTTTTTGGCACTTGTTTATTGTGTGTGACTGCTAAATAAGCCACCATGGGCCCAAAGAAAGCTCCTAGTGCCAGTCCTTTGGTAAAGAAAGTGAGGAACACCATAGAATTAAAGAAAGAAATCGTAGTAAAGTACCAAAGGGGAGGAGGAAGAGAGTGGGGAGAATGTGCCTTCTTCAGTGATTCTACAATATGTATGATACTAGAGCAGCAGGAGTCGATAAAGGCTATAGCGCCAGCCAGCGATAAAGTGTAGCATTAACAGTGTAGCAAGTAAGTTAAGCGATTAAGCGATAGAAAAAGGATGACACAAAACTAACTCCTCCACTGTTGTTGGAGGTATATAGCGCCAATGACAATACATGCCGCCCTAAACCTCTGCCAGCACCCTAAACCACTGCAAGCATTTCCAAGGTACAGTAAGTGTATATATTTCTTATTTATAACGTGTAAATGTTTCTTATTTATAAATTACGTACATTGTTTCCGTGTGAATAGTGTTGGTGGCTTCTGCTGCCTCCACCACCACCACTATATGTATGGCTTATGGTCAGTGGCCTTTATAAACCCAACAACAATAACACTACCACCAGTCCTCACATATGTAATGACATATTTTATTCATTCTAGAGTACAGTGGTCCCTCGGTTTTCGCCGAAAATTCGTTCCAGAATGCTGCTCAAGTGCCATTACCGAACGAATTTACTTTCTTAAGAAATAATGTCACGTAGGTTAGTCTATTTCAATCCCCCAAAAATACACTTGCAACAGCACTTACGAAAATACACTTACATAAATGTTCGAGTTTGGAGATGCACGAAAACCGAGGGACCACTGTATATATCATGTTTCTATGTTGTTAATATTGTTTATTACATCATATTAGATGAATTGTGATAGATAAATAAGCTGTAGAGCTGATATTAGTGTCATATTGAAGCATTTTGTCCTATCTCCAAACAATAACCTGACCTCCCTCTCCCCTCCTCCCATCTTCCATACACCAACAAGAGTCTTCAATAAAGGTAAGTGTGATGTTAAATGTTCATTTATACATGTTATTAGTGCTTTATATTTATTTGTCATTCTTTTCTGTATGTAAATCTATATTTAATCTCTTAAAAAAATTATTTTTGTTAATACTCTTGGGTGTCTGAAATGGATTACTAATTGGATTTACATTATTTCTTATGGGGAAAATGGTTTCAGTTTTCGTTGATTTCAGTTTTCACCAGACTCTCTGGAACGGGTTGAGGATGCTTTGTGATGTTATGAAGGAGTATAACCTTTTGTGTATGAAGTTCTCAAAGATTTTGGAAATTAAAGGCAAGTTTGATATTGGCCTCTAATTGTTTACATCTGTTGGGCCACCACCTTTGTGTATTGGTGTAATCCTTGCTATTTTGAGTGATGCTGGGAAAGTTTTGGTTTCTAGTGATTTGTTAAAGAGTAATGCAAATGTGGGTGAAAGGATTTGAACTGCTCATTTGTACAGTAGTGGTGGCACTTGGAGGTGAAACTTTGTGAGAGCAAGAGTCTGGATTATACTTCTTGTGGAAAGTGGACTCTTATACTCAGAGTAAGAAGTTATTCAATTTTGTCACCTAATTATATTCTTCCTGAGATATCTTAGCATCAGATCACTGTTTCATTAACCAAGTATACTACTGCATATGACTCACTTGTATACTGCACCATATACATATTCTAACAGTGCATGTATCTCCCTTGTATACTGCTAAGCCAAAAGATGAATGCTTTTTGATTGATTTACGTAAAGCTTTTGATACAGTCGATCATGACTTACTGCTCACAAAATTAGCACACTATGGTATAAGAGGGCACTCACTCAACTACCTAAAGTCATACCTTAGTAACAGAAGCCAATATGTGTACACAAATGGAGCTAACTCTTCCACACAACAAATTACAGTCGGTGTCCCACAAGGAAGTGTCCTAGGACCACTCTTCCTCATTTACATCAATGACCTACCAAATGCATCACAACTACTCAAACCCATATTATTTGCAGATGACACTACATATGTCTTCTCTCACCCAAACCCAGTCATACTGGCCAACACTGTTAATGCTGAATTACAGAAAATATCTACCTGGATGACGACTAATAAGCTTACTCTCAATACTGACAAAACCTATTTCATTCAGTTTGGAAACAGACCTACAAATGTTCCACTTAACATAACGCTCAATGGATCACCCATCACAAGACTCACAGAGGGAAAATTCCTAGGAATCCACCTTGACAGTAGCCTCAAATTCCAAACACACATACAGTGGACCCTCGGTTAACGAATACCCCGGAAATCGTACAATTATGTAAGTATAATATTTTAATTGCATGTGGAAGTGTATTTTTGGGGGTCTGAAATAGACTAACCTACGTGACATTATTTCTTAAGGACGTAAATTCGTTCGGTAATGGCACTTGAGCAGGCTTCTTGGATGAATTTTTTTCGTTAACCGAGGGTCCACTGTACAACAAATTTCCAAGAAAATCTCAAAGACAGTAGGCATACTATCAAAGATACGCTACTATGTGCCTCAATCAGCTCTCCTTGCTCTGTATCATTCACTCATCTACCCTTATCTCACCTATGGAATTTGTGCATGGGGATCAACAACATTAAATCACCTTAGACCAATCATAACCCAGCAAAAGGCTGCAGTCAGAATGATAACAAATTCCCACTCTAGACAGCATACTCCACCAATATTAAA
The DNA here is from genome assembly GCA_009830355.1 of Cherax destructor. Classification (NCBI taxonomy): domain Eukaryota; kingdom Metazoa; phylum Arthropoda; class Malacostraca; order Decapoda; family Parastacidae; genus Cherax; species Cherax destructor. The sequence goes on along the minus strand of WNWK01010707.1, from coordinate 6,896 downwards.
GTCTAAAATTACTCACCATAAAGAACATTCACACTTCTTCTTGTGCCTACTACATACATAGAACTCTACACTCAAATGTAAACCCTCCACTCAAAATTCTCCTCACCAACTTTAACAGGACCCATGACCCTAACACAAGACACAGATCACTTTTTTATATACCCCGTGTCCATATCACCGTGTAAAAATTCTATGCACATAAAGGGCCCCAAAATCTGGAATTCATTACCAGTAAATACTAAAATAATCTGGTCAGAACATCAATTTAAGACTTCTCAAAAACCACCTACTTACCCTAAACTAAATACTCATACTGTAAACTACTTTCAATAACACTCAAGTGCTATTTTCCCATAATATAATTTCAATATTTACTATTCGGGTGTCATCCTACCAGCGGCAGCGGCATCCAAGCTCTGTACTTTACTCAACACCCAGAGCTTATCAATGCTCCTATGATGACCTAGCTGCAAGCAAAACTGCACTAACCAACGTAGCATCCAGAATGACCCAAGAATACCAGCAGTGAGACCAACAAACCAAATAAACTGAAGACCAAAGGAAGACTGCCCCTCAAACCCAAAGCACCACCCCGCTGCCAAACAAACGCTTACCAGCTTACAGCTTCTCCTTCTTGCCACATCAACCTCTACGACTACTGTGATACTGTGATAAAATGAGACGTAACATCAGAAGGACCAATTCCAATATCATCAAAATAACACCAAGAAATCTACTAATCAACTTGTCTACCCAGGACGCCAGTAAACCCTCCACCCCCCTCACCACCACCCAGGGCGACGCATCAACAAACATGGCTGCTTTCCCCTCAAGCTCCCCCTTCACCGGCTTCACCCCAGATAATCTCTCAGGTATGACGAATGATCCAGAATGATCCAGACACTCTAAAGTCATACATCATCAAATTAATTAATGAAAATATGAATAAACGTAAAACACTTATGCAATAAGATACCAGGATGACACAACTTGAAAACAAAATCCTCAGCCTTGAACAAAAGTTAACAACATCTGGAATGACTGATTTTGGCAAAACCCTCCAAACTGTCATTGATAGCCACACTGAACAGATAACATCTATAAATACAAAGGTTGAGGAAGCAGTAAAGGAGTGGAAGAAAAACATGGATAACCAGTTTAATGACTACCTTGCACTACAAGAGGAAAAAACCGAGCAAGATAAGTTATCAGACTCAGTAATAGTGAACAGTCCACTCTTTCCCAGTGATATGACCCAAGCAAACAGTAAAGACATTACCATACAGATCATAAAAGATCACATAAAAGTTAATGTACCAGTGACAGAAATAAAGGAAGCACGATTACTAGGGTTTAGGAAAGGTAGGGGGTGTGTAGACCAAGTGTTTACAGTGAAACATATAGGTGAACAGTATTTGGATAAGGGTAAAGAGGTTTTTGTGGCATTTATGGATTTGGAAAAGGTGTATGATAGGGTGGATAGGGGGGGGCAATGTGGCAGATGTTGCAGCTGTATGGAATAGGAGGTAGGTTACTGAAAGCAGTGAAAAGTTTTTATGAGGATAGTGAGGCTCAGGTTAGAGTGTGTAGGAGGGAGATTGACTATTTCCCAGTAAAAGTGGGCCTTAGACAAGGATGTGTGATGTGTGATGTTGTTCAATATATTTATAGATGGGGTTGTAAGAGAAATGAATGCGAGGGTCTTGGCAAGAGGTGTGGGGTTAAAAGATAAAGAATCAAATACAAAGTGGGAGTTGTCACAGTTGCTTTTTGCTGATGACACTGTGCTTTTGGGAGATTCTGAAGAGAAGTTGCAGAGGTTGGTGGATGAATTTGGTAGGGTGTGTAAAAGAAGAAAATTGAAAGTGAATATAGGAAGAGTAAGGTGATGAGGATAACATAAAGATTAGGTGACGAAAGATTGGATATCAGATTGGAGGGAGAGAGTATGGAGGAGGTGAATGTATTCAGATATTTGGGAGCGGACATGTCAGCAGATGGGTCTATGAAGGATGAGGTGAATCATAGAATTGATGAGGGAAAAAGGGTGAGTGGAGCACTTCGGAGTCTGTGGAGACAAAGAACTTTGTCCATGGAAGTAAAGAAGGGAATGTATGAGAGTATAGTTATACCAACACTCTTATATGGGTGTGAAGCATGGGTGATGAATGTTGCAACGAGGAGAAGGCTGGAGGCAGTGGAGATGTCATGTCTGAGGTCAATGTGTGGTGTGAATAAAATGCAGAGAATTCGGAGTTTGGAAATTAGGAGGAGGTGCGGGATTACCAAAACTATTATCCAGAGAGCTGAGGAGAGGTTGTTGAGGTGGTTCGGACATGTAGAGAGAATGGAACGAGACAGAATAACTTCGAGAGTGTATAAATCTGTAGTGGAGGGAAGGCGGGGTAGGGGTCGGCCTAGGAAAGGTTGGAAAGAGGGGGTAAAGGAAGTTTTGTGTGCGAGGGCTTGGACTTCCAGCAAGCATGTATGAGCGTATTTGATAGGAGTGAATGGAGACAAATGGTTTTTAATACTTGACGTGCTGTTGGAGTGTGAGCAAAGTAACATTTATGAAGGATTCAGGAAACCGCAGGCCGGACTTGAGTCCTGGAGATGGGAAGTACAGTGTCTGCACTCTGAAGGAGGGGTGTTAATGTTGCAGTTTTATAACTGTAGTGTAAAGCACCCCTCTGGCAAGACAGTGATGGAGTGAATGATGATGAAAGTTTTTCTTTTTCGGGCCACCCTGCCTTGGTGGGAATCGGCTGATGTGTTAATAAAAATAATAGATTACTAGGGTCCCATGGTAGAAAAAGTGTTATGATTAGATTCACCACACATGACAGGAAAAAAAATCTAATTAAATCATCTATTGCAACCAGGAAAGAGGTATATATAAACGAATGTCTGACCAAAAAACGTCAGAACCTCTTGTATAGAATCAGAAAACTTAAGCGAGAGAATAATGATAAAATCGACCAATGTTTCACCTGTGATGGGAAAATTCTAGTGAAGAAAACAAGTGTAGGCCAGTTATATACTATCACAAATGAGAATGAACTATCAAGATTCCTTAGGGATGCAAATATTACAGACTGTCTAAACACAATGTCCAAACCAAAATCCTATGTATAGTGTATGTTTTGCTCATCTACCTCAATTAAGTTTTTGTCTATTCATTGATTACTAATTTTGCCACATAGTTTTATTTTTATTTTTAAATACATACAGTTTTTACTTGTGCCCTATCTTCAACCCACATTTCTATATATTTTGATCAGCTTAATTGCTTAGTAAAGTAAAGTAAATTTTATTTCATTGCAGATTACATAGGTATTGGTAGTTACAAGATAAACTGAGTGCAAGGAGAGCCACTGACATGCCATGGCATTAGGGGCAGCTTAATCTAGTGACTTATAGACTATGTACATAATATTAGAGAAAATTATTGAGTTTATTCTAGTTAAAATTTGTTTTCAAATTACAATATGATGATATTCTACTGTTAAAATTATTTTATGATGATATGGGATTGTAACAAGTGTTTAGGAGAATGGTAATATGAAATTGAGAATTTGTATTTACTTTTGATCACCTTAATTGCTAAAAATTGTATTTATACCTTTTGTCCTTTTTTTCCAACCTCATTTATATATACTATTGATCACCTAACTGCCTAGAATTTTGTTTCAAGCCATTATTTACTATAAATATATTTTACTTTTGTACAATTCAGCACCTTATTTTCCTATAATAGTTTACTTTCATTTTCTTTATATTGCCTTTAATAAATTCTAAAATCTCAACTAGTGCAATACTGAATCTAAATATTTGTTCCATAATAACTTAATACAAATAATAGTTTATAATTCCAACCAGTTCACTTAGCTAGTGCAATACTGAATTTAAATATTTGTTTCATAATAACTTAATATTAGTCATAGTAATTGTCCAACCAGTTCAATTAGCTAGTTAAATAGTAAATCAACAACATTTTAAAGATATATCCTAAATCTCTGTGACTTTTGTTCAAAAGTGTGTTAATCCAATAGCTAGTAAAATTAATTCATCAGATATCATATTTTTAAGTTTAGCATTATTCATTGTTCTTAAGTCTTGTTTTAGAATCACACTCATATATAAACATTTGTCTAATTAATTAATTAACTCAGGTGCTATAGTGTTTTAGACTTTTTAGCTGTAATTGACTACCATAGTTCATTTATTCATTTTTGTAAACATATAGAACGTACTAATTCATGTGCCAAGAACTCCTTTTGCATTGTTCTATTCTTAAGTTTACTTACATTGTTCTATTTTTAAGTTTAATTATAGAATCACACTAAATCTAATGATTCCAAACATTGATCCTGATATTAACCTCTTATTAAATGACTTACACGAACCTAACAATAACTGTCATTACTACACAGCAGAACAGGCTAAAACACTACTCAAAGCCAACAATAACATAACTATCTTTAACTACAATGTCAGATCTTTAAGCAAACATTTTGATGACCTCACTGCATTATTAAACTTATTACAGGCCAGTATGTCCATCATTGCTCTCACTGAAACCTGGAGATCAAACAGACCTGAATAACTACAGGCCGATATCTAACTTACCCCTTCTCTCCAAAATCTTTGAAAAATTAATTCAGACAAATATATTCCTACCTCACCTCCAACAACGTACTCAACCACTGTCAATTTGGATTCAGGCCTAATAAAAATACAAATGATGCCATTATACACATGTTAGAAATAATTTACACCGCTCTTGAGAAAAAAGAAATCCCAGTGGGAATCTTCATTGATTTCCGTAAAGCTTTTGATACAGTTGACCATGATCTGTTACACCTAAAATTATCACACTATGGTATAAAAGGGCACTCCCTCAACTACCTAAAATCATACCTTAGCAACAGAAACCAATATGTGTACACAAATGGAGCTAGCTCTACCACGCAAACTATTACAGTAGGTGTCCCACAGGGAAGTGCTCTTGGCCCACTTCTCTTTCTCATTTACATTAACGACCTACCAAATGCATCTCAACTACTCAAACCCATACTATTTGCAGATAACACTACATACGTTATCTCGCACCCAAGCCCAGACATACTAGCCAACACTGTAAATACTGAATTGCAGAAAATATCTACCTGGATGATGATCAACAAACTTACTCTCAATATTGATAAAACCTATTTTATCCAGTTTGGGAACATAGCTACAAACGCACCACTTAACATAATGATAAACGGGTCCCCTATCACAAAACTCACAGAGGGAAAATTCTTAGGAATCCATCTTGACAGTGGCCTCAAATTTCAGACACATATACAACAAATTTCCAAGAAAGTCTCAAAGACCGTGGGAATACTATCCAAGATACGGTACTATGTTCCACATCCAGCTCTCCTTACCCTATATCACTCACTCATTTACCCCTACCTCACCTATGGAATCTGCGCATGGGGCTCTACATCAATAACTCATCTCAGACCACTAATAACACAACAAAAGGCAGCAGTTAGAATGATAACAAATTCACACTCCAGACAACATACTCCACCAATATTCAAAAACCTAAACTTACTCACCATACAAGACATTCATACTTTTTACTGTGCCTATTACATACATAGAAAACGCTATGCAAATATTAACCCACCACTCAAACTTCTCCTTACCAATTTTAACAGGACACATGACCATAACACTAGACACAGATCACTCCTCGATGTTCCCCGTGTCCATCTAACACTATGTAAAAACTCAATGCATATAAAAGGCACGAAAATTTGGAATTCATTACCTGTTATTGCCAAAGAAACCCTGCCTGTACCCCAATTCAAAACGATGCTAAAAAACCACCTTCTCACCCAAACCTAAATGCTCAATATCAAAGATTCCCAACAAAGTAGAATAATCACTTAAATGTAAAAACCTGATTAATCACTTAAATGTAAAAACCTGTTATGAATAATACATACTAAGCTTACTGTTTCTATAACATTTACATTATAATAACCACGTAAACTGTAACTGCAATGCAATTAATTGTTTTAAATTGTTATCTCACTCAATTAGTTGCATTGCTACAATTAATAAATTATTATGTTCAACTTATATTCAAACTTTATAACTTAGATACACAATTATACTTATTTTATAAATTATCAACCGTAATTTTTTACCATGTAGTCTACTATTAAATAGTCCTAAGAATGCCCGCAATGCACAGCATATTAGGGGCTTTTGGCATGTACATCTCATTTATACCTATGTATCATGTCTACCTATTTATCATGTCTACATATGTATCATTGTACCATGTCTAAATAAATATTATTATTATTATTATTAATACTAATACTACCGATATCTACGCCATTCCTGGTTACACAGCTATACACAATTGTAGGCCAGACCAACAAGGAGGTGGCACAGCTAAATTCTACTCAGACCAGACTGAATGTATCAACAATACATGCACAAGAGATGAACATGGAGAATATATAATAGCTAAGTTTAAATCCAAATACCTACAAAAACCTCTCACAGTGATAAACACCTATAGATTACCAGTCAAATATTAAACAATTTAGTGAAAAATTAGGAAGTATGATTACTGATGCACACATGAACAAAGACCACTTAATCCTCACAGGAGACTTCAATATAAACCTCCTACAAGATCAGGACCCACAGTAACTGAATTCACTACACTATGAGCAACTGCTTGCTGCTCCCGACAGTAACAAAACCTACAAGAATCTGAGACCTTGCCTCCCTATTAGACCATATCTGGACTAACACCATATCCCCATTAAAATCAGGCATAATCACAGACAATACCACAGACCACTACCCTACCTTTCTCATAA
>WNWK01010706.1:15000-68802 GCA_009830355.1 Cherax destructor | reverse complement strand
GGACATGTAAAATTTTAATGGGAGATAATAAAGGGATTCAGCCAGGGTGAAAAATCCCCTATCAGTTTTTACAGTGTGTTTGTGTCAGTATGATAAAAATTTGTATATAATATTGGTGTATAAACAAATTGACATTAAAATAAAAAAGATTTATTTAAAACGTATCATATATAAAAAAAACCAAAATTTTAAAAAAGAAAAAGGGAAAAAAAAATGATTTTTTTTCTGCGCGGCAGTGTTATGTTACCATCGGGTGATCCCCAAAGTGCCAACCGCGGCGTCATATCTGGGGCGATCCAAAAGTTTTATTTTTATGCTATAACACTTAGAAAATTGTGCTTTTATTTCTATATAAAAAAATTTTTTTTTTCAAAATATTTGGGGCATCGGGGAAACTTTATATACGTTTGGACCGTTTAGGGGTTCCCAGCTGACACCACCCCTCATCTTAACCCAGTCTGAACCACCTCCATCATCTTAACCCACCCCACACCCCCCCATCATTTTAAACCCCCATTTAAACCCACCTCCATTTTAAACCCCGCGAAAAACCCCCAAACCAAACCCCCCACCATCGCTTAACCCAGTCTGACACCACCATCATCTTACCCCGTGTTTTTTTCCTTTGCTTTCTCCCTTTTTTTTTATCCCCCTCTTTGGGTCCCCAATCCTTGATGATTTCTGCCCTGATCTCCGCTGGAGTTGTACAACACTGCTGTCACCTCCGGGAAACCCCCCTGGATCCCCAGTCATTCCCAAAAACACTCCATATCAAAAATAACAAACACATAGGAGAAAAAAGCTCACATGGGGTCTCAGTCCGACTTACCCTTTACAAATCACACGAACTCATAAATGGTCCAAGCTGAACCAAAAACATCGTCATGACCTTTGCCTCCCTATTTGGAGTTATTGTGTATTTAATTTTTGTTCGTCAACACACTGCTGGTTTTCATTGTCAGTGTTACTACCTCACTATCTCTGTCGTTATATTTACTTCCAAACCTCCTGATTCCTGAATCCTCTCTATGTACATATTTTCCTTTTTAAAAATGGTTTGTGTGAAAAAGAAATAGGGATAGACGTACCTTTGATAGGTTTCAAGAATTTTCCAACTCCTGCAATCTGGCCCAGGGCCACGTGCTTGTCTGGTCAACCAGGCTGTTGTAACTGATTGCAAGGAATAGCTAGTACATAAGCCAGTAGAAGGCCTCGGTCAGATGACTAGAAAACTCCAGTGGTGGCTTATCGATGACTAAGACCCACGTCCAGAAAGAAAACATGTCTGTTTCTGGCCCGATCCTTACCTAACCTAACCAGGCTGTTGCTGGTGGCAGCTTGCTAGCCCACTTATCTTTACAGCCCAGCTGATAGTATTTTAAATAAAAAATCTTTGTGCACCTATCTATTACAGGTGCTCCTCAACCCACAATGGGGTTATTTTTCGATGAAGCCATCCTGAGTCCAGAGTATCATAACTCGAATGTGAATACAGCCTCTCCTCACTTAGCGATGTACTCGTTTCAATGCCTCGGACTTACGACGGGCTCTCTGACCAGTGTGCATACCTAAATAATGTACAGTGGACCTTCGCTTATTGGCCGTTCCTGTTATGGGCCCCTCGCTATAGGCGGTTTTTGGCTTCCGCTTATCGGCGTTATTTCACTTATTGGCCATATGGGATGCTTGAACCCGCTGGCCCAGCCGCTTGCTGCGCGTCAGTTTAGCCGTGTCTCTCGGCGCGTGAGGAAGTTTCTACTCATTCATCCAAACATTTCACTTGTTTTCCATTGTTTTTAGTGGGGTTTTCAGTGCAAATCCGAAATAAGTAACCATGGCTCCCAAGAAAATTCCTAGTAAAGTTACTGTAGTAAAGAAAGTGAGAACACGATGGAATTTAAGAGAGAAGTGATTGAAAAATATGAGAGTGGTATGCGGGTGCTGGAACTTGCCAGGATGTACGGAAAAAATCAACAATTACATCCATCCTGGCAAAGAAAGAACAAATCAAGGATGCTAATATTGCCAAAGGAGTAAATGTGCTAAAACAAAGGTCACCAATAATGGAAGTTATTGTTATTGAGGATTAAGGAAAAACAATTAGTGGAGTCGATTATTTGTGGGAAGGCAAGGCAGTTGCATGAGGATCTTGTAAAGAAAACTCCTGGAACAAGTGCTGCTGGTAGTGAATTTAGGGCCAGCAAAGGCTGGTTTGAGAGATTTAAGAAGCGTAGTCGCATCCACTAATCCGGATTCGCCCAGATTCGTCAAGAACAAGTGAACCAACGAGCAGCACGGCTGCTCCCTCACCAAGCTATACTTTTTGTATCAAACTGAACACATATAATCTGTTAAATACTCTCCCAGTAGTCCTTTCATGTGCTAGTCCAAAATCACTGACTGGATACGCCCAAATAAGTGATCCACTAATCCAGATTCCCCGGATTCGTCAAGAACAAGTGAACGAAGGGCCCGGATTCAAGCGGATTCGTTGAAAACAAGGCATCCTCTGACCGGATTCATAAGCTAACGGGGTTTACACGCCCTTATTAAACACCCAAACAGCAACTACAACAAATAGATACAATACAAATAGACAGATCTACCTTAAGGTGGTTATTAGTTAAAATATACAGTGAGCACAAACCGGATTCGTCCAAGAAATAAGTGAACAAAGGACCGGATTCAAACAGATTTGTTGGAAATAAGCCAATCAGAGGAACTGTTAAAAACAACTAAATACTTCAGAAATTATAGACTAGCTAGCTAGGAGAGTGGTCAAGGGTTGTAAGATGACCACCACCATGAAGATCTGTGTAGTCTGTAGAAAGGGTAGGGACGAAAACAGGCCTGGATTGCTTGCAATCTCTGTGGTCAATGGTCCCATGGTAATATATGCAGGGATTTTCAACCAGTGACCACACTTGACATAAACTCAGAGAGATGTTTTTGGGTCTGCCCAAACGAGATACACCTGTATGAGGAAATTGCATCTATATTAAAAGACAAGAACACCAATAAAAGATCCTTCTTAAAAGACATGTCAACATAGTATGACAGCTGGGAAAATAAGATGGGTGGTTTGGAAGGGGCTGTCTTGAACGACAGCACTCCTGAGGGTGCTAGTGTTGTCCTGGAGGATAGTTCTCTTGAGGGTGCTAGTGTTGTCCTGGAGGACAGTGCTCCTGAGGGTGCTAGTGTTGTCCTAGAGGACAGTGCTCCTGAGGGTGCTAGTGTTGTCCTAGAGGACAGTGCTCCTGAGGGTGCTAGTGTTGTCCTGGAGGACAGTGCTCCTGAAGGTGCTAGTGTTGGAGATGGAACAAAAGGGGATGTTAGCACTAATGCTGAAGATAGAAATGAGACAGGAAAACACGCACCAATAGGGAATACATTAGGGAACACAGTCACAAAAAAACAAGGCAAACACAAACCAGGCCTATGCAAATATTATGCATTTGGTATCTGCAGGCATGGAATTTCTGGGAAAACAGATGGGACATGCAACTTTGACCACCCCAGAAAATGCCGTGCCTATATGACAACAGGAAAATGCAACCTCCCTTTCTGTAAGCTTTTCCACCCTGAAATGTGTCACTCATCACTTCAGGAAAGACAGTGTTAAAACCTATATTGCCAGGCACACCACCTAAAGGGTACAAGACGACACAGAACATCCAGACCATGGGAAAACCTGGGTAGCCAAAGCCACTCCAGAGAGAGAGTTTTTTAGCACCAAGAAGGAAAAAAAGCTGGCAGGAAATGACAGAAATCGTACACCAACTGCAATCATTTCTGGAGTGGAACCACAGTCAATGGCCTCCACTCCAGAACAACAGATATTAGTGCCAGGAAAAAAAGATTCCCCCATACCACCAATACCACCCATTCGACGACATTCATCTTTGCAAATATACAGGGTCTAAAGCCAGCGACGAACAACAAAATACCTTACATCCGTGGACTGCTTACAGAGTCAAATGCAATGTTTGCGACTTTCACAGAGACCCCACATAAAGGATCACTTGGACAATGAAATATGGATCCCTGGCTACAACCTATACAGATGTGACGGAGTGAACAGGCAAAAGGAGGGGGGGAAGGGGTTGGCCTGTATATCACAGAGTCACTTATATGTTCAGAACTACTAAATGCCTCAAATGATGTAGTTGAAGTTTTAGCAGTAAAGATCGAGAATCAAAACCTGGTCATCATGGTTGTATACAAGCCTCCGGATGCAACATCCCAACAATCCCAGGACCAGCTTCTGAAAATTGACCACTGTCTGGAAAATCTTCCAGCTCCTGCCCCCAACATCTTGCTCCTGGGGGACTTCAACCTAAGGCACCTAAAATGGAAGAATATTGCAAATAATGTGGTAGCAGAGATAACACCAGGAGGCAGCTCAGATGAAAACTCACACACACACAAGCTTTTAAATCTCTGCACCAAATTCACCTTAAACCAGCAAATAATAGAGCCTACAAGATTGGAGAATACGCTGGACCTCATCTTCACTAACAATGATGATCTGATACGAAATGTCATCATATCAAAAACGATACACTCAGATCACAACATAATAGAGGTCCAAACATGTATGAGGGGGGGCCCTAGATCGACAAAATGTGATGAGTCGCGAGGGAGCCTTCTCCAATTTCAACTTCAATAATAAAAACATTAGGTGGAACCAAGTAAACCAAGTCCTAAATGATATAAACTGGGAAGATAGCCTAAGCATCACGGATCCTAACCTATGTCTAGAACAAATTAACTCTGTGGCACTTGAGGTTTGCGCAAGGCAAATTCCCTTAAGGAAAAGGAGGAGAAAATGTAAACTAGAAAGAGAGAGGCGCTCCCTATAGAGGCGAAGGCAAAGAATAACAGAGCGGCTACAAGAGGCCAATATATCTGAAATACGTAGGGAGACACTGGTCAGAGAAATAGCAAACATCGAATTAAAACTAAAGGAATCTTACAGGAATCAAGAAACGCGGGAAGAACTAAAAGCCATAAATGAAACTGAAAGAAACCTAAAGCATTTCTTTTCTTATGCCAAATCAAAGTTGAGAACAACATCCAGTATTGGGCCCCTACTAAAACGAGATGGGTCCTACACAGATGACAGCAAGGAAATGAGTGAGTTACTAAAGTCCCAGTATGACTCAGTTTTTAGCGAGCCGCTAACCAGACTGAAAGTTGAAAACCTAAATGAATTTTTTATGAGAGTGCCACAGAACCTGGTAGACGCAAGCCTATCTGACATTACCCTGACGCCACATGACTTCGAAAAGGCGATAACTGACATGCCCATGCACTCCGCTCAAGGCCCAGACTCGTGGAACTCCGTGTTCATCAAGAACTGCAAGAAGCCCCTATCACGTGCTTTTAACATCCTATGGAGAGGGAGCATGGACACTGGGGTCAGTCCAGCAGTTACTAAAAACAACAGACATAGCCCCACTCCACAAAGGGGGCAATAAAGCAATAGCAAAGAACTACAAACCAATAGCACTAACGTCCCATATCATAAAAATCTTTGAAAGGGTTCTAAGAAGCAAGATTGCCACTCATCTAGACAACCTTCAATTACACAACCCAGGGCAGCATGGGTTTAGAGCAGGTCGCTCCTGTCTGTCCCAACTACTGGACCACTACGACAAGATCCTGGAAGCTCTAGAAGACAAACAGAATGCAGATGTTATATACACAGACTTTGCAAAAGCCTTTGATAAGTGTGACCATGGTGTGATAGCACACAAAATGTGTGATAAAGAAATAACAGGAAAAGTTGGTAGATGGATCTATAATTTCCTAACAAGTAGAACACAAAGAGTAGTAGTCAACAGAGTAAAGTATGAGGCGGCTACAGTGAAAAGCTCTGTTCCACAAGGCACAGTACTCGCTCCCATCCTGTTCCTCATCCTCATATCGGACATAGACAGGGATATCAGCCACAGTGCCGTGTCTTCCTTTGCAGATGACACCCGAATCTGCATGACAGTGTCCACCATTGAAGACACTGCAAGACTCCAAGCAGACATCAACCAAATCTTTAAATGGGCTGCAGAAAACAATATGAAGTTCAATGATGAGAAATTTCAATTACTCCGAAATGGAAAACATGAGGAAATTAAAATCTCATCGGAGTATAAAACAAATTCCAACCACACAATAGAGCGAAAAACTAACGTCAAAGACCTGGGAGTGATCATAACAGAGGATCTCACCTTCAAGGACCATAACACTGTAGCAATCGCATCTGCCAGAAAAATGACAGGATGGATAATGAGAACCTTCAAAACCAGGGATGCCAAGCCCATGTTGACACTTTTCAGGTCACTTGTTCTATCTAGGCTGGAATATTGCTGCACACTAACTGCACCTTTCAAGGCAGGTGAAATTGCTGACCTAGAAAATGTACAGAGAACCTTCACGGCACGCATAACTGCAATAAACCACCTCAATTACTGGGAACGCCTGAAGTTCCTAAACCTGTACTCCCTGGAATGCAGGCAGGAGAGATACATTATTATATACACTAGGAAAATCCTAGAGGGATTAGTACCAAACTTGCACACGAGTGTCACTCCCTACAAAAGCAAAAGACTTGGCAGACGATGTAACATCCCCAATGAAAAGCAGGGGTGCCACTAGCACGTTGAGAGACAACACAGTAAGTGTCAGGGGCCCAAGACTGTTCAACTGCCTCCCAGCATACATAAGGGGAATTACCAATAGACCCCTGGCTGTCTTCAAGCAGGCACTGGACAGGCACCTAAAGTTGGTGCCTGACCAGCCAGGCTGTGGTTCGTACGTTGGACTGCGTGTGGCCAGCAGTAACAGCCTGGTTGATCAGGCTCTGATCCAATATGTGGCCTGGTCAAAGACCAGGCCGCAGGGGCGTTGACCCCTGGAACTCTCTCCAGGTAAACTCCAGGCATACACAGTGTTGTAAGGCATCGTAAGGCTGCAAGTTCTGACAAATGTGCGGCTGAAAAATATGTTCAGGAATTTAAGGGGTACATAGAGGCTGAACAATTCAAAGCCCAACAAGCCTTTACTGGTGTATCACTCTGAAAATCCCAGTGTTTTCAAGAAAAACAATGTCATCAAGAATAGATTGTGTGTGATGTGGAATGCTAATACAGTGGACCCCCGTTTTTCGTGATTTTTTCATTCCAGAATGCTGTTCAAGTGCCATTACCAAACAAATTTATTCCCATAAGGAATAATGTAAATTAGACTAGTCCTTTTAGACCCCCAAAAATACACTTACAAAAGCACTTACAAAAATACACTTACAAAATTGTTCGAGTTTGGAGCATCACGAACACCGGGGGTCCACTGTAATAAGGCATGGGTCACAAGGCAAATTTTCAAAGAGTGGGTTAATGATGTGTTTGGCCCAAGTGTGAAAAAATACCTCCTGGAACGTAAATTGCCACTCAAATGCCTCCTGGTACTGGACAATGCTCCTGCACATCCTCCAGACTTGGAAGACCAAGTGTTTAAGGACTTCAGTTTCATCACAGTGAAGTTCTTGCCTCCTAACACCACTCCTCTCCTCCAGCCCATGGACCAGCAGGTCATTTCTAACTTCAAAAAACTGTACACCAAAGCAGTGTTTCAAAAGTGCTTTGAAGTAACCTCGGACAATCTGTTGACCCTAAGAGAGTTCCGGAGGAATCACTTCACTATCCTCTATTGCATAAGCCTTATAGGTAAGGCTTGGGAGGGAGTGACTTCCAGGACTTTGAACTCTGCTTGGAGACAATTGTGGCCAGATTGTGTCCAAGATAGGGATTTTGAAGGGTTTGAGGCTGACCCTGACCCTGCCGACCCTCTACCTGTTGTGGACTCTACTGTAGCATTGGGAAAGTCCCTGGGGTTGGAGGTGAGTGGCGAGGATGTGGAAGAGTTGGTGGAGGACCACAGGGAAGAGCTAACCACTGAAGAGCTGGAACTGGAACAGCATCAGACCAGAGTTGAGGAACTTGCTTCAGAAAAGAAGGAGGAAGAGGGAGTGAAGGAGGTGCCTTCTTCAGTGATTAAGGACATTTGTGCAAAGTGGAATGAGGTGCAAAGTTTTGTCGAGAAATACCACCCTGACCAAGCTGAAACAAGCCATATCTGCAACATGTTTAGTGACAAAACCTTGTCCCACTTCAGGGAAATCATAGAGACGCCAGAAACAGAACACTCTGGACAGATATGTTGTGCGACAGGGGTCCAGTGACTCTCAAACTGGTCTTAGTGGCATTAAAAGACAAAGAAGGGAAGTAACCCCAGAGAGGGACTTGTTACCTGAAGTCCTTAAGGAGGGGGATTCCCCTTCCAAACAATAACTTCTCCCTCTTTCCTCCTCCCTATCTTCCAGAAGCCAGCATTAGTCTTCAATAAAGGTATGTAATACTGATTTAATTGTTAAAAAAATTATTGTTTTGCGAATATTTTTGTCTGGAACGGATTAATTGTATTTACATTATTTCTTATGGGGAAAATTATTTCACTTATCGGCCATTTCGCTTTTAGGCCGACCTTCTGGAACGGATTACGGCCGATAAGAGAGGGTCCACTGAATATTAGAGCTGATTTCCTCTATTCTATTTATTACAATACACAGTACACTACTGTATAAACATTTAAAAATATACCAGAAATGTTATAAATGGTGCAAAGGTGACATTAAAACAATATCAAAGATGGTTGACACAAACCCACTACCATTATAGTATGCTCCTCACTTAGCGACAAATTCATTTACTGATGTGGTTTTAGGAACGGAACTCCGTCGTTAAGTGAGAAGAGGCTGTATATGATAAATAAACAAGTAAATAAATAACTACCATCATTGAATAAGTAAATAAACAAATAATTACCGCAACTAAATGCCAATATTAAAAAGTAAATAAATGGACACAAGTCTATCAATTCTCCATGGGGAAGTGGAACAGAATTCTTCCTCTGTGTCATGCATGTCGTAAGAGGTGACTAAAATGCCGGGAGCAAGGGGCTAGTAACCCCTTCTCCTGTATATATTACTAAATTTAAAAGGAGAAACTTTCGTTTTTCCTTTTGAGCCACCCTGCCTCGGTGGCCGCCCCGCCTCGGTGGCCACCCCGCCTCGGTGGCCACCCCGCCTCGGTGGCCACCCCGCCTCGGTGGCCACCCCGCCTCGGTGGCCACCCCGCCTCGGTGGCCACCCGCCTCGGTGGCCACCCGCCTCGGTGGCCACCGCCTCGGTGGCCACCCGCCTCGGTGGCCACCGCCTGGTGGCCACCCCGCCTCGTCACGTGGCCACCCCGCCTCGTGGCCACCGCCTCGTGGCCACCCGCCTCGGTGGCCAGCCCGCTCGGTGGCACCGGTCCACCCTGCACCTCGGTCGTGGGATACAGCTGGTTTGTTGAAAGAATGAAAAGAAAAGAAGTCTATCAATAAATGTATGGTACTGAATGTGCATTGCTGTCTCACCATCGTAATATCAAAAAATTGTAAGTCGAACTATCGTAAAGCAAAGAGCATCTACTTTTTCTAATTCTCCCCATTAATATAATGTACCTCATTCAATTGATAAGAAAATCTAACTAAGAAGTAGGAATAATATTTGCTAAGTCATATTTTTATAGACCTACTATAATGCAATTACAATACTATCAGTTTGGTACTCATCACTAAAAAAAAATCCATGTGAAGTCTGAGCCAGAGAAAACATGTCAAAAGATGCATCAGAAATCCGCCAAGTATCAGTCGATTCACTGGTTGACATCTCGGCGGACCACTGGGATACTAACCTGTTTTCTTAGTGGTCTTGACGGTGTGGGGGTCAGCACTCTTGTGAGAGGTGGTCTTTAGGGAAGTAGTGCTGAGGGAAGTGGTAGTGGTGGAAGTGGTGGTGGTCTTAGGGGTAGTAGTGGTGGTGGTAGACTTGGTGGTGGAGGTGGTAGTGGTGGTGGTGGTGCCTCTAGCGGCTGGCAGGCCTGCAACGAGACACACAAAATACACCACTGCTAAGCATCTAGCGACTAGAAGAGAATATTGTAGTGTTCTACAGACTAAATTGATCAAACTGCTTTAAGCACCCCATAAATTTCAACCATACAAAAATAGTTGGAAAGGCCAGTGGACTATTTATGAACCAATAATATTAATTCAAATTTTGTAATCTTGATGTTGTGATGTACTGCATCAAAGCCGGTTAGCATATAACTTGAAACTACTAAACGTAATGAATAAAACCTTGATATTTTGTAATATTTCCATGATTTTTTAACTTTTCTGGCATTTTTAAGGAAATTTAAATTTATTTTATTTAAAACAAAGATTTTTTGGTTATATATTATTAATTTCGAGTCCCAGTCTCACTCTAATATTTTGTAATATTTTCATGACTTTTTATGCTTTTCTGGCATTTTTAAGGAAATTTCAATTTTTTTTGTTCAAAACAATAATATTTTTGGTTATAAATTATGAGTTAAAAAGTCTATCTGATATTTCAAAAGACTCTACACCAAAAACAGTTTGCAAATCTTGCAATTTTTATGACGGAATGTCAGTCGTGACAACTTTTTTTAATTTGATCCATAAAACACTGACTTCCAATCTTGACAATACAAAGAATGTGATGACTGGTTACTACAGTTTGTATTCAACGTATTATTTGTTAATATAGGATTTACACTAATTCTATAAGAGCAAGGATATACTACATATATAATACTAGAAATTTATAAACTTTAGCTAATGCTTGATAGCTTAGAGAGGCACTAGAAATATTCTAATATACTTCACTTGGCTCCTTTACAATTCTAGATTCAACTATTAAGCAGTTTTATTGGCATATTGGGTAAAGCATCAGCAAATATTTCTGCATGAAAAGAGTACATCCAAAGTCGCTAAATAAGTAGGGGTGGCTCAGTATATGTAAGCAAGGTGCGAGAGAATGCAGGGCCATACAAACAAAGGTGCAAAACTTATTGCATACACACACGAGGTCTCTCAACTTACAAATGCTTTCCGTGTCATAAGAGGAGACTAAAGTGCCGGGAGCAAGGGGCTAGTGACCCCTTCTCTTGTATAAATTACTAAATACCGGGAGCAAGGGGCTAGTGACTCCCTTCTCCTGTATAAATTACTAAATACTGGGAGCAAGGGGCTAGTGACCCCTTCTCCTGTATAAATTACTAAATACTGGGAGCAAGGGGCTAGTGACCCCTTCTATATAAATTACTAAATACTGGGAGCAAGGGGCTAATGACCCCTTCTCCTGTATAAATTACTAAATACCGGGAGCAAGGGGCTAGTGACCCCTTCTCCTGTATAAATTACTAAATGTAAAAAGAAAAACTTTTGCTTTTATTTTTAAATCACCCTGCCGTGGTGGGAGACGGCCAGAGCATTGAAGAAAAAAAAAGTACAAAGTACATTTCTCAAAACCTTTAAAAAAAAAGCACAAGTGTAGCAATACGAGATCTTTTATTGACGACGTTTCACCCACTGGTGAAAGAGATAAGCATGGAGAGAATCCTAACTCACAAAACTGTAATTACACAACTGCAAATAAACCATGGAATGGGTGGGATTTGAACCCATGGTGTATTAGGACTCACTTGTTATGGGTTCAAACCCCACCTGTTCCCTGGCTTGAGATAATCCTATACGTATATACGTAGTGAACCTAGTAGAGTGAAGTCAAGTTAGGTTCATCTCTCCACATTTATCAGTTTACAACTTCATCAATAAAAAAATACATTATACAGTGGACCCCCGAGTTTCGTAAAAACTTCACTCCTGAAGTCTGCTCAAGTGCCATTACCGAACGAATTTACTCCCTTAAGGAAAAATTTCACGTAGGTTAGTCTATTTCAGACCCCCAAAAATACACTTCCACAAGAACTTACAAAATTATACTTACATAATTGCACGATTTCCGGGGTATTCGTTAACCGAGGGTCCACTGTATTACATTTGTGTCTTTTTTCATTGTCAGTAATTTATACCATTTCTCTCTCCTCAAAAATTTATTGACCTTCTGTGTGTATAACTTAGGCCATTTGCAACTTGAGGACCTCCTGTACTGAGTTACTTGCAAGCAGTGTGTGTGCAAACTGGATTTTGTGAGGATTCAGAGAAACTGGTTAGTTGGACTTGAGTCCTGGAGGTGGCAAGCACAGTGCCTGCACTCTGAAGGAGGAGTGAGGATGATGCAGTTCAAAGGATCATTTGAACTGTGATGTCTGCAAGCTTATGGCAAGACAGTGATTGAATGAATGATGGTGAATGTGTTTCCTTTTCCAGGCCACCTTTTGAGGTAAAAATAATAAAAATACAGATTAGGTTGGAGTCAGACATGGGAAAGGGATAAATTGCCTTGACACTGTGTACCATTACCCACAAAAACTTGTTAAATGTAACATATAAAAAAATAATTATAAAAGGTCTCATTAGTCAAACTAATTTGATCTAAAACCAGCCAATTATGTGATTTATTTAGGTAATATATTATAAGGCTTATAACATATAAACAAAAGATAAAAAATAGCCTTAGTGTGCCCGTAGCACCATTACAGATTAAGAGGACAGTATAATTAACAGAACATGATAATCAAAAGTCCCATTATATACTTTTTTATACCCGTTTCGACTTCTTTTTTATTATAATAATATACCTGTTTCAAGTCCTAGGCAGGCTCCAAAATTTTGCTCTCTTATCAGCACTTGGGAACATTGAGTACCTAACACGATTTAAAAAGTGAGCGACTACTTTGATTTATTGTATTAACCCTTTGACTGTCGCAACCCCTAATCCTGAGTGCTCTCCTGTTGTTGCAAAATTTAAAAAAAAAAAAAAAGATTTTTCCTTATGAAATGATAGAGAATCTTTTCCCGATGGTAATGACACCAAAAGTATGAAATTTGATGGAAAACCTATGGAATTACGCTCTCGCAAAGTTAGTGATCTCGGCGATATATACGCATCGGCAACTTCGCCGACTTTGAGCCCTATTTTCAGCCAATTCCATTGTTCCAGTCAACCAAACTCATAGCTATTTCTTTAGAACTCCACCAATTTACCGATTTCAACTACCCAATAAAGTGGTCAGAAATTAGCAATATGGCCAATTTCATGCAAAATAAAAAAGTTGTCACTTTCAAAATAGGGTCCAGAATAAACAATGCAGACATTCCTGGCACTAAAATAAGATGTTATCTGTTCATTAGTCATGTCTTTAGGCCCCTCTTATATTACTCTTGCTTTCTATTTTGATTTTTTATTCACACAAAAAATAGAAGATTTACCGTTATGCATAATAATATCAGTGCACTTGTGAAAAAATATTAGACTCGCCAATTGATGTGTATTGGACGCGTGGCGTGATTTGTTTACTCTTGAACATTTGCAAAAATCGAACATTTCCCCTACTTTTAGCTCAATTTCAAGGTCGTTTTCTTCATGAAACTAATCAAAATCATCTATATTTCTGTAGTATGTTTACCATTCTATCAAATGAGACCATAAAAAAGACAATACAACCATAAATACTATACGAAAATACACCTCAAAGACGGCGTTTTAATCCAAAAACACGGTCAGAGTTTTTTTTCTCTCATTATGCACTGCGTGCTGCAGAATTTTTTTTATACAGCGCACACTGACCACACAGACCCATTCTCTCATATGTGGGCCTACCAGCTTTCTCCCACTTGATTTGAAGCCGCTAGAATTTGAGAGTATATATACGTCCGAAACAGTGGCTCGTAAGACGTATATATACGACCGAAACAGTCAAAGGGTTAATGTTGGTAGAATTACCGACAATACGTTAGGTAAAAGGACATTTTATCGTGTCAACATTTCTCTCTCCAGGAGCTTTATCAAGCCGGCTTGATAAAGCTCCTGGAGAGAGAAACGTTGCCACAATAAGAATGTCACATTAGTTGCATTTGTGTCCTTTTACCTAACATACTTTGATTTAAACAAGCATGAATATACAAAGAGAAAATGAATAAACTTTAAAAAGTAATGATACACAGAACAAATGCTACTCAGATATTCCAAGGTCTTGCTGTACAGCTGTCTGTGAAAATAATGCTGAACACTGAAGCTAAAAAAGAATGACTGTGAATCAGAGAAGGGAACACAAAATTTGACAGGGCAAGAAAAATAAAAACAATACCCTGACTGAAAAAACTAGCAAGACATTTCAGTCAAGTCAAAAGAGACTTGAAATTGGTTAGTGGCGACCCAAAACACCGTCCAAAGTTCACTCTTCAAGGTGTGGATTTTTTTGTGATGAGACACGGCAAAGGTATATTATTTTTTTCTAGCACATCGGTTGTCTCCCACCAAGGCAGGGTGACCTAAAAAGAAAAACAAAAGTTTTTCTTTTTAAATTTAATAATTTATACAGGAGAAGGGGTTACCAGCACCTTGCTCCAGACATTTTAGTCACCTCTTATGGCACGCATGGCTTACAGACATAGGATTCTAACCCACTTTCCCATGGGAAATTATTATTATTATATTTATGTCATCCTGCCTCGGTGGGATATGGCCGGTTTGTCAAAAAAAAAAAAAATGAAGGTAGAAAAAATGTAGGTAGTAGTGGTGTGTACGTGCTGAAAAGAGGTCAGTCTCAAAAATCATCCAGCGGGACTCTGCACTGAAGGTGGGTTTTGCAAGAGCAACAGGAGACAAAGGCAGATTTTTACTACATCGAGAAAAGGTTGTGCTGGCAGGTCAAGGTTCAACTCTGGAGACACCTGAAAAAATACATTAGTAAAAACCAAATCACAAACACATGTAACTGTGTAAAAATCTAAAATATTCAGAGAGTAACAATATTCCAGGAACAAGCCAAGTCGAGTGTCTAGGTGAGCAGATTAAAGGAATTATTAGGTGTCCCTCTTAATTAAGCAATACATGTATGCCAAGCCATTCTAAATCTTCAGCATATTTTTATGGAACACAAGCAGGCATACCTTGTTATATTCTGTAGTCATTCCAGGCTCATGGCAACTACACTAAGCTAAATCAGACCATAAACACTTAACTTGTAACAAGACGATTGCAAACATACCTAGTTGGATGAATCTTATTAGAGCCAGCTGGCCCAGTGGTTAACACACTGGCCTGTGAGTTTTAAGACTCACAGGCCATGAATTCAAACCCCCACCCATTCCCTGATTCCATAAACACTCAATTACACAGTAAAAATCTTCAACATACACATGAACATCAAACTGCAACAATTTATCACATATACAGAACTCCTGATATGACGTCACATAAAAGCGAAGTCCCATAAAGTGAATCCGCATAAAGTGAGGGAGATGTGTACTGATAGGGAAGAGGCTCTGCACAAAAGCATTGCACAGCATCTATAAATTGAGATGGTATGGGTGGAAATGTCACTGCAATAATGTTGGCAGTATTACTGACAACATGTAAGGTAAAAGGACACAAGTGCAACTAATGTGACGCTTTATTGTGGCAACATTTCGACAAAGCTCCTGGAGAGCAAAACGTTTCCAGAATAAAATATCACATTAGGAAATGTTATCACAGCTCTAAGCAGAGTAGATGAACACACACAAAGGTGCTTGTAAAAAATTATTCTACATATATAGTGTGTATAGAAAGCATGCAAAAGTAAAGGACCACAAACAAACGTAATTTCAAATAACAGTTTACAGGAACTGGATCAATGCAAGTTTTAACCCTTAAACTGTCCACACGTAGATATACGTTCACCTGCGTACTGCTCCGAATATTTTGAAAAAAAAAAAAAAAAAAAAAAATGAAGAGCACATTTTTATAAACAGGATAGGCTAAAAAAAATTTAGGGCCAGTACTTACCGAGATATAAGCCCGCCAAGTTGGTGCTGGATGCTCACCTGACGGCAACATCAAGTCCTGCCGCTTGCAGAAGTATTGTCGATATACTTTTTTTCTAGTTTTTATTTTAATTTATATAATTTTTATGTTCTGATAATTACAATTTACAATAGTTCTTGTGATTTCATAACCAATCTTTGTTCTAACACTAATATTAGGTACTGAAATAGTACTCAAATAGTCACAATCACACCAACAGGTGAACATTTTCGCCTACCTTGGTCATTTACTATTGTCTATAAATATATACGAAGTATTTATAGGTCCAAGCAATGTTTTAGACATCCAGGAGTATATATGAAGCTCCTTGAAGAATGGTGTGTTGACAATTGCCAGATAACTACTGATAAGGCAGTGACATTGATGAATGAATGTGTGCAAGGAACCCTTGCTCTTTCACTCTGTATCTATCTATCTATCTGTCTGTCTGTCTGTCTATCTATCTGTCTGTATCTGTCTGAATCTGTTTGTCTGTATCTGTCTGAATCCGTTTGTCTGTATCTGTCTGAATCCGTTTGTCTGTATCTGTCTGAATCCGTTTGTCTGTATCTGTCTGAATCCGTTTGTCTGTATCTGTCTGAATCCGTTTGTCTGTATCTGTCTGAATCCGTTTGTCTGTATCTGTCTCAATCCGTTTGTCTGTATCTGTCTCAATCCGTTTGTCTGTATCTGTCTCAATCCGTTTGTCTGTATCTGTCTCAATCCGTTTGTCTGTATCTGTCTCAATCCGTTTGTCTGTATCTGTCTCAATCCGTTTGTCTGTATCTGTCTCAATCCGTTTGTCTGTATCTGTCTCAATCCGTTTGTCTGTATCTGTCTCAATCCGTTTGTCTGTATCTGTCTCAATCCGTTTGTCTGTATCTGTCTCAATCCGTTTGTCTGTATCTGTCTCAATCCGTTTGTCTGTATCTGTCTAATCCGTTTGTCTGTATCTGTCTCAATCCGTTTGTCTGTATCTGTCTCAATCCGTTTGTCTGTATCTGTCTCAATCCGTTTGTCTGTATCTGTCTCAATCCGTTTGTCTGTATCTGTCTCAATCCGTTTGTCTGTATCTGTCTCAATCCGTTTGTCTGTATCTGCCTCAATCCGTTTGTCTGTATATGCCTCAATCCGTTTGTCTGTATCTGTCTCAATCCGTTTGTCTGTATCTGTCTCAATCCGTTTGTCTGTATCTGTCTCAATCCGTTTGTCTGTATCTGTCTCAATCCGTTTGTCTGTATCTGTCTCAATCCGTTTGTCTGTATCTGTCTCAATCCGTTTGTCTGTATCTGTCTCAATCCGTTTGTCTGTATCTGTCTCAATCCGTTTGTCTGTATCTGTCTCAATCCGTTTGTCTGTATCTGTCTCAATTCGTTTGTCTGTATCTGTCTGAATCCGTTTGTCTGTATCTGTCTGAATCCGTTTGTCTGTATCTGTCTGAATCCGTTTGTCTGTATCTGTCTGAATCCGTTTGTCTGTATCTGTCTGAATCCGTTTGTCTGTATCTGTCTCAATCTGTTTGTCTGTATCTGTCTGAATCTGTTTGTCTGTATCTGTCTGAATCTGTTTGTCTGTATCTGTCTAGCTCTGCTTATCTGTGTTTCTGTCTGTCTGTGTGCCTGGAGTATATGAAACTCCTTGAAGAATGGTGTGTTGACAAGTGTCAGATAACTCTTGACAGCCCAGTGACATTTGATAAATGTCAGCAGTGCTGGAGGGAACCCTCCCTTTTTGAATGTCTATATGTCTGTCTGTCTGTATCTGTCTGTCTAGCTCTGCTTATTTCTGTCTAACTGCTTATCTGTCTTTCTGTCTGCCTGTGTGTGTGTCTTTCCGTCTGCTTGTCTCAGTCTCAGAGTGCGTCTCGTAAGCCAACAGGTATTATACACGATGCAGAAGTGACGATGCGTATTACTTGCCAGTCATGCTTATTATGTCTTATATCTACAAGCATTGTATAGCACATTGCCTGGAATTTTTGGGTTATCCTAGGTAATTTACACTATGTATAATAACTGTACTTATGTGTACATGTGAGAGAGAGACAGAGATATAGGACATATAGATATAGATAGATATATAGACAGACAAAGATATAGACAGACAAAGATATAGACAGACAAAGATATAGACAGACAAAGATATAGACAGACAAAGATATAGACAGACAAAGATATAGACAGACAAAGATATAGACAGATAGACAGAGTTATAGACAGATAGACAGAGTTATAGACAGATAGAGAGACAGCCAGAGACAGCCAAAGCCAGCCAGCCTGCCGAATACATAAGAACATAAGAAAGAAGGAACACTGCAGCAGGCCTACTGGCCCATGCAAGGCAGGTCCATGTCACCCCCCAGCTTAGTCCAATGACCCACCTAGTCAGGTCACATCCTCTGAAGGAAGGAGCATGGCATCAGACATAGTAGCACAAGCTAGTCAGGTCCAACTCACACCCACCCACAGCCACTCATGTACATATTTATCTAACCTATTTTTACTTTCCTCTTATAAGTGGAGTGTTAATGCAACATGACATCAGTGAATCCCTGGTGTTTGCCACAGTATTTGCTCTAGCTGGCACTCGATTGAACTGATGCTCCCACAAGGTACTAAGTGGTCCCAGATTTTTTTAATACTGCGCACACTGAGGGCACAGACCCATTCTCTCATGCCTAGGCGACTCAGGCCTATCACACTAAATTTGAAGGAATGAAAAATAAAACGTAGATCTACGTTCGGAGCAGTACACACGTGAACGTATATCTACGTGTGGACAGTTTAAGGGTTAATTTCCAACAGGAAGATGGAAAGCAATTTTACAAACTATGACTTGTTAGCTGCAATTAAAGAGTGTCGGAGGTGGGCAAAACATTGCCTGCACTTTGAAGGATGGCTATGGCGAGAAGGAATCTAATTCCATAAATTTTGTAGGGGGTGGAGGTAAGCCAGTGGAAGGCCTCAGTCAGATGACCAAAAGTTCCAGCTGCGAGTCATCATATGACTAAGACCCGCGTCGTGAAGCACTTGTCCTGTTTCCTGACAAACCTTACCTAACCTAACCGTATGGTGGGAGGTACAGTGCCTACACTCTCAAGAATGGGTGGGGGACATGCTTCACAAAATTCAAAACAGGTAAATACAATAACAAAAACTGAATACAGTTTAAGATACAGTAGTTAGGATGGTATGGATATGAGATTAGTAAACATTAAAATGTCATTTAAAACTGCATACTGAAAACTACACGATAAATGTTTGAGAACAAGTGAAATAAAATTTCATTAGTGAACCCGGTAGATATAAAACATTAAAATTTTGAGTCGCTTTTACGAACCATAAGGAGACTTCGATGCTGGGGATGGTTCCACAAAAACTTAATTAATGTGAAAAAAAATACCACAGTGAAAATAGGAAATAAAACCTGAGCGCTTTCACGTGCTTATGTCGCAGGGGTTCGTCAAGGGATAATTGGAGAAGTAATACACACATTGGATGTCTTGGAGGCGTATAATTAAGAGAGACTTGAGAGGAGCCCAGGCCTGCCTGTCACCATCTTCTAAGCCAAGCTGAGAGTGAGGACAAATGCTGTTGCCTACTGCTCGCATGTGAGGGGTCTCGTGACGTCACGGCTAGCAAGGGACCCTTACTATAATGTGGCTTGAAATATCTAACTGTATTAGTGTACTACACAAATAACACTGCTGACACTTACACATCTTCAGAGGAATAGAAAGAAGAGGCAAGAGTAGAACATTTTATATGTTAAACACTGAGGTGACACCTCAGTCTTGCCTCTTCTTCCTATTCTTCTGAAGATATGTGTATAAGTACAGGAAAGCACTTGGGTTTTATTTCCTATTTTCACTGTGATACTTTTCGTATTTGCAATTATGCGTTTTATTGTGATTTCCTCCTTTAATTAATATACGGTGGACCCCCGGATTTCATACAGCTCCCAACTCAAACAATTATGTAAGTGTATTTTTGTAAGTGTATTTTTGGGGGTCTGAAACGAACTAATTACTTTACATTCGTCCTTATAGGAACAAATTCGTTCAGTAACAGCACTCGAACAGCCTTCTGGAAAGAATTATTGACGAAATCCGGGGTTCCACTGTATGTTGTCGGCTATCTTTTCCATTTCTATGATACCCAAATATGAACTAACAAATGGTTAAGTAGAGAATAAAAAGGTACAATACCATGACTGGAACAATACACAAATAACCTGAACAATGTTTCGGTCCAACTCAGACCATCATCTAGTTAATGGTTCAAGTCGAACCAAAACATCGTCATAGGTTTAAACTCTTATATGTGGGTTGTGTAAATGGTCAAGCAGGTATAAAAATTAAGTACAAAACCTAATAAATTACAATAAAAAAGAACTGACAGCCACAAAAATAAAATGTTTTACAAGATCAAAATGTTGTACAGTGAGGAAAAGACAGTTCACAGGACGAACTTTCACTGTGTAAAGTTTTACCAACACATTACTCGATAAAGCTCTTTCTTTTCGATAAAAAAAAAAGAGTTTTGATAAAGTTCTTCCTTTCTAACAAACAATTTCACATAAAAATGAAAAAAATGCTGTTTATATATTAATATATTAATGCAGCAACTTAAAAAAAAACTGGATATAAACACAAAGCACAACAAGCTCTGTATTACATGCTTCTACACACTAGGTGAGCACAGGCAGGCCCCAATTTACAGCTTCACTTACACAGCGCTTTGCTATACAGTGCTTCACTATACAGCTCTTCGCTTTACAGTGTTTTGCTAATGCATTGGTTTTCAATTACAGCCTCTCCTCACTTATCGATGTACTCATTTACCATCAAATCGGACTAATGACGTGCTCTCCGACCAGTATGCATACCTAAATAATGTATATATTAGAGCTGATTTCCTCTATTCTGTTTATTACAATATACAATACCTACTGTATAAACATTTAAAAATATACTAAAAATTTTATAAATGGTCCAAAAGTGACATTAAAACAATATCAAAGATGGTCGACACAAACCCACTACCATTATAGTATGCTCCTTCCTTAGCAATGAATTCATTTACTGACGTGGTCTTAGGAAAGGAACTCTGTTGTTAAGTGAGGAGAGCCTGTATAGCCATTCTTCATTTATTTAGACTTCCTACAATAAATATATTCACCACTCGCTAAAAGCTAAGGACGAAAATATTTTAAGGTAAGTAATGTGTGTACTGTATATGCATTTTTTAGGCTTAGCTCTATTACTCACTTAATATATGATAGTGTAAACATGTTATCAGGCTTTTATATGCACTTGAAAGTGAAAAAAAAAAAAGAGCTATGTTTCATTTTACAGCATAGTCTGGAACCTAATCTGCTGTATAAACAGGTCCCTACTGTACAAACAGAAAACGCATCTGTCTGGCACTCAACAAATGCTTTGCACTGAATGACTCGCATGGGTTTAGCACTTAGCATGAATGTTAAATTAACTACCAAGTACGTAATTAAAACTAAAATTATAGGTGGAGCATTGGATAAATTAGGTTTAGATTTTAAATTAAAAAAAATTATTATACACTTCTTGCCCTCCACTAAAGCTACTGATCTCTGAACTATTTCCTATAAATGTACATTAAACTCTTGACTTAAGAGCTGTATCTGATAAGTGAACTGTAGATTCAGATGTACTCCTGTAAACCCTTTTGGGGCCTAGTTCCTAGGCCTTTTGTGTATCCATATGCTCTTGTGCTACCAACCACAGGTTGGATACGGGGTACACAATAAACTAGCCACTACCATCCACAGGAGGGATATGAGGTATACAATAAACTAGCCACTACCATCCAAAGGAAGGATATGAGGTACACAATAAACTAGCCACTACCATCCACAGGAGGGATATGAGGTATACAAATAACAAAAAAGGCACAATACCATGACTGGAACAAAACACACACAACCCGCACATAGAAGAGAGGAGCTTACGACGACGTTTTGGTCTGACTTGGACCATTTACAAAGTCACACTAACACAAAGAAAGGGAAGAAGGGGTATTTATAGGCCAGCAGACAGGGAAGGGCACAAGAAAGTGGTGGAGGAGTAATAGTGGAAGTAGTAGTGGAAGTAGTAGTAGTGGAGTCAGTCAATTCTAGGAAAGAGGAGCACTGCAATAAAGCTGGCGGCCTGCATAGGGTAAAGACAAGAACACAGAGGGGGAAAAAATTATGAAAATAAAATAAAGAAGGACCGAAACGTCGTCGTAAGCTCCTCTCTTCTATGTGCGGGTTGTGTGTGTATGAGGTAACAATAAACTAGCCACTACCATCCAAAGGAAGGATATGAGGTACACAATAAACTAGCCACTACCACCCAAAGAAAGGATATGAGGTACACAGTAAACTAGCCACTACCATCCACAGGATGGGTATGAGGTACACAATAAACTAGCCACTTCAGTGGCAAAATTTAAAATCTAATCTTCAGAGAGCGATGGAAGAGGAGCGGGTGACTAGCAATGACGACTGTCATGGGTAGAGATAAGATCTTTTTTCAGTGGTTATAACAATAACAGACAATTCTGTAACCACTGGACTTTGTCCACTGTTTTCTAACTGACCCAGCGGATTCTGGCCTGTATTTCCAAAGTATATTAAATTAGGGCTTTACTGTAATATTCCATAGGACAACGTATGGAATTTTTTTCCCCCGACAAACCAGCCATATCCCACTTAGGCAGGGTGACCTAAAAAAAAAAAAAGTTTCTCCTTTTAAGTTTAGTAATGAATACAGCAGAAGGGGTTACTAGCCCCTTGCTCTCGGCATTTTAGTTTCCTCTTACGACACATTTGGCTTAAGGAGGAAGAAACGTACGGAATTGTCATACATTATTCTCCAGTGTGTACATTCATGGGAGTATAGATAAATGGTCCAGAGAACTGACAAGTTGATAAATTAGACACATATGCAACACCTGGGTGTCTTTATAAAGACACACGTGTTGCACATGTGTCTTATTCATCAATAAAGACACCCAAGTGTTGTATGTGTCTAATTTATCTCATGGAAATATATGGAAACAAAAGATAGCAGAGGACTTGCCGGTCCATCCCTTGGCAGTCTAGACCAATCTTTTCACTGTCTCATTTATGCTTATCTTTCTGATGTTGGTGTGACTCATGTGCGTAATTCCACAAGCTGTACATCAAATTTTGTATTTTTGGTGCCATTACCTATAGAAAAAAGATTCTCTACCATTTTTGAAGATTTTTTAAATTGCAACACTGACAGGGATTCCAATTTAGGGGATCAGAAAAGCAAAAGGGTTAAGGCCTATTAAAGACTATCATGTATTATCTATGTGTATGAGGTAAGGACAGAAAAGCAGAAAGCTTATTAAAAATATGCAATTATCACCTGCTCACTACCTAAACAACCCTCCTTACTACTACTACTATTACTACTGTAGCATTAATAGTACGTACTGTACAGTGGTACCCCGGATTTCATCAATTCATTCCAGAATGCTGTTTGAGTGCCGTTACCGAACAAATTTGTTCCCATAAGGAATAATGTAAATTAGATTAGTCCGTTTCAGATCCCCAAAAATACACTTACAAAAGCACTTACAATAATACACTTCCATAATTGTTCGAGTTGTGAGCTGTACAAAACTCGGGGTACCACTGTATTATAATGCTGCTATAAGGAGAGAGGTGCTAGGTGCTAGTAACCCTTTCTCTTGTTTAAATTACTAAATTTAAAATGAAAAACTTTCACTTTTTCTTTTAGGTCACGCAGCCTCGGTGGGATATGGCCGGTGCATTGAAAAATGCTACTAAAGTATGTACTATTCACACACTGTTACAACAGTAATAGTATTACTACTCTTCTGAGATTAACCCACTTTCCAAATGCTGTATGACACTAAGTTAAGCACTTCCTTATGATTCTGAAATTATAATAAGACTAAGTCCCCATCAAAATAACAGTAATATTATTATTATTATTATTAAATAATACAGGAGGTCCTCAAGTTACGAACACATAGGGGACATCCTGAATTATGTCTAATACAGCCTCTCCTCACTTAGCGACATACTCGTTTACCGATGACTCGGACTTATGACAGGCTCTCTGACCAGTATGCATACCTAAATAATGTATATTAGAGCTGATTTCCTCTATTCTGTTTATTACAATATACAGTACACTGCTGTATAAACATTTAAAAATATACCAGAAATGTTATAAATGGTGCAAAGGTGACATTAAAACAATATCAGAGGTGGTTGACACAAACCCACTACCATTATAGTATGCTCCTCACTTAGCGACGAATTCATTTACTGACGTGGTCTTAGGAACGGAACTCTGTCGTTAAGTGAGGAGAGGCTGTAATATTATTATACATAATAATGATATTTTTTTTTTTTTTTTTTTTTAACACATCGGCCGATTCCCACCAAGGCAGGGTGGCCCGAAAAAGAAAAACTTTCATCATCATTCACTCCATCACTGTCTTGCCAGAAGGGTGCTTTACACTACAGTTATAAAACTGCAACATTAACACCCTCCTTCAGAGTGCCGGCATTGTACTTCCCATCTCCAGAACTCAAGTCCGGCCTGCCGGTTTCCTGAATCCCTTCATAAATGTTACTTGCTCACACTCCAACAGCACGTCAAGTATTAAAAACCATATGCCTCCATTCACTCCTATCAAATACGCTCACACATGCTTGCTGGAAGTCCAAGCCCTCGCACACAAAACTTCCTTTACCCTCCCTCCAACCTTTCCTAGGCCGACCCTACCCCGCCTTCCTCCACTACAGATTTATACACTCTCGAAGTCACTCTGTCTCGTTCCATTCTCTCTACATGTCCAAACCACCTCAACAACCCCTCCTCAGCTCTCTGAACAATCGTTTTGGTAATCCCGCACCTCCTCCTAATTTCCAAACTCCGAATTCTCTGCATTATATTCACACCACACATTGACCTCAGACATGACATCTCCACTGCCTCCAGCCTTCTCCTCGTTGCAACATTCATCACCCATGCTTCACACCCATATAAGAGCGTTGGTATAACTATACTCTCATACATTCCCTCTTTACTTCCATGGACAAGGTTCTTTTTCTCCACAGACTCCGAAGTGCTCCACTCACCCTTTTCCCTCATCAATTCTATGATTCACCTCATCCTTCATAGACCCATCCGCCGACATGTCCACTCCCAAATATCTGAATACATTCACCTCCTCCATACTCTCTCCTCCAATCTGATATCCAATCTTTCGTCACCTATTCTTTTGTTATCCTCATCACCTTACTCTTTCCTATATTCACTTTCAATTTTCTTCTTTACACACCCTACCAAATTCATCCACCAACCTCTGCAGCTTCTCTTCAGAATCTCCCAAAAGCACAGTGTCATCAGCAAAAAGCAACTGTGACAACTCCCACTTTGTATTTGCTTCTTTATCTTTTAGCCCAACACCTCTTGCCAAGACCCTCGCATTCACTTCTTTACAACCCCATCTATAAATATATTGAACAACCACGGTGACATCACACATCCTTGTCTAAGGCCCACTTTTACTGGGAAATAGTCCCTTCCCTCCTACACACTCTAACCTGAGCCTCACTATCCTCATAAAAACTCTTCACTGCTTTCAGTAACCTTCCTCCTATTCCATACACCTGCAACATCTGCCACATTGCCCCCTATCTACCCTATCATACGCCTTTTCCAAATCCATAAATGCCACAAAAACATCTTTACCCTTATCCAAATACTGTTCACCTATATGTTTCACTGTAAACACTTGGTCTACACACCCCTACCTTTCCTAAAACCCCTTGTTCATCTGCTATCCTGCTTTCTGTTTTACTCTTAATTCTTTCAATAATAACTCTACCATACACTTTACCAGGTACACTCAACAGACTTATTCCCCTATAATTTTGCACTCTCTTTGTCCCCTTTGCCTTTATACAAAGGAACAATACACGCTCTCTGCCAATCCCTAGGTACCTTACCTCTTCCATACATTGTTAAATAATAGCACCAACCACTCCAAAATTATATCCCACCTGCTTTTAACATTTCTATCTTTATCCCATCAATCCCAGCTGCCTTACCCCCTTTTATTCTACCCACTGCCTCACGAACTTCCCTACACCCACAACTGGCTCTTCCACACTCCTACAAGATGTTATTCCTCCTTGCCCTACACACGAAATCACAGCTTCCTGTCTTCATCAACATTTAACAAATCCTCAAAATATTCTCTCCATCTTCCCGATACCTCTAACTCTCCATTTAATAACTCTCCTCTCCTATTTTTAACTGTCAAATCCATTTGTTCTCTAGGCTTCCTCAACTTATTAATCTCATTCCAAAACTTTTTCTTATTTTCAACAAAATTTGCTGATAACATCTCACCCACTCTCTCATCTGCTCTCTTTTACATTGCTTCACCACTCTTTTAACCTCTCTTTTTCTCTCCATATACTCTTCCTCCTTGCATCACTTCTACTTTGTAAAAACCTCTCATATGCTAACTTTTTCTCCCTTACTACTCTCTTTACATCATCATTCCACCAATCGCTCCTCTTCCCTCCTGCACCCACTCGCCTGTAACCACAAACTTCTGCTGAACACTCTAACACTACATTTTTAAATCTACCCCATACATTTTCATCCCATTGCCTACACTCTCACTAGCCCATCTATCCTCCAATAGTTGTTTATATCTTACCCTAACTGCCTCCCTTTTAGTTTATAAACCTTCACCTTCTTTTTACTTACTGATTCTATTTTCCTTGTATCCCATCTACCTTTTACTCCCACTGTAGCTATAACTAAAAAGTGATCTGATATATCTGTAGCCCCTCTATAAACATGTACATCCTGAAGTCTACTCAACAGTCTTTTATCTACCAATACATAGTCCAACAAACTACTGTCATTACGCCCTACATCATATCTTGTATACTTATTTATCCTCTTTTTCTTAAAATATGTATTACCTATAACTAAACCCTTTCTATACAAAGTTCAATCAAAGGGCTCCCATTATCATTTACACCTGGCACCCCAAACTTACCTACTACACCCTCTCTGCATGTTTCTCCCACTTTAGCATTTAGGTCCCCTACCACAATTACTCTCTCATTTGGTTCAAAAGTTCCTATACATTCGCTTAACATCTCCCAAAATCTCTCTCTCCCTCTACACTCCTCTCTTCTCCAGGTGCATACACGCTATTATGACCCACTTTTCGCATCCGACCCTTATTTTAATCCACATAATCCTTGAATTTACACATTTATATTCCTCTTTTCCTTCCATAACTGATCCTTCAACATTATTGCTACCCCTTCCTTAGCTCTAACTCTCTCAGATACTCCTGACTTAATCCCATTTATTTCTCCCCACTGAAACTCGCCTACCCCTTCAGCTTTGTTTCGCTTAGGGCCAGGACATCCAACTTCTTTTGATATACGTACACAATATTACAGAAGATTCTCAAAGTGATTTAATAGGTTATCAAAGTTTGTCAGATAATTATTCTCGTTCTTAACCCTTTCTGTGGCTGTAATATAGAACTACAGCTGCTCCTTGACTTATGAAGGGGTCATGTTCCGATGAGGTCACCATAAATCGAAAATATAAATCGAATACGAATGCGATAAATAAACACCAGATTTTCTGGCATATATGGACCGCCTTTTTCCCCACGAAAAGTCTTGGAAAATCAACCTGCACCTTATATGCTCAAGGTCAGGGTCAAGGCTAGGCTTTGGGTTACACTTTAGAATAAAGTAAGAGGGTACTTAACCCTTGAATATGCTAATTACTAATTTACAGTTGTGATACTTTTGTTGTGCACATCTTATATGCCAGAAAATAAAGTAAATAAATAATTACGGTCACTGAACAAGTAAATAAACAAATAATTACTGTAACTATCAGTATTGAAAAGTAAATACAGTGGAACCCAGAGTAACGTAAAAACTTCATTCCAGAAGCCTGCTCAAGTGTCATTACCGAACGAATTTACTCCCTTAAGAAATAATGTCAAGTAGGTTAGTCCATTTCAGACCCCCAAAAATACACTTACAAAAGGACTTACAATATTATACTTACATAATTGTACGATTTCCGGGGTGTTCGTTACTCGGGGTTCCACTGTAAATGAATACAAGTTAGAGATTTGCCGCCTTCACACTGGGTAATTATCTTAAGTTTCACCTCCAAAGTAATTGCTTTTGCACCATCGTAAAGTCAAAATATCGTAAGCAGAGGTGCACCTGTATGTCTCTGAGGCCGGGGGTCCCTCGTGTAGTTTTTAGTCAGGGGTGAGCAAACTTTTCAGTGCCATCAACTGGGAACTGTATTTGTCTGATAATGCTGTGTAACAGCTCATGTTTTCAACAGAGGAAAATAAACGAAGTTTTGCTCATTCAGCTGCATATACATGAGTATATGACTTGACCTTGGCGGGCCGCAGTTTGCCCACCCCTATTTTAAGTCATACGCTCAGCTCAATCAGATAAGCTGTGAGTGGTAAATTTTAGTCTGGATATGAGAGAATGGGGCTGTATAGTGAATGTGCACAGTATAAAAAAAAATCTTGCTCTATGCAGTGCATGATGGGAAAAGCAAAACTCTGACCAAGTGTATACAGTGGTCCCTCGGTTTTCGCAGAAAATTCGTTCCAGAATGCTGCTAAAGTGCCATTACCGAACGAATTTACTTCCTTAAAAAATAATGTCACGTAGGTTAGTCTATTTCAGACCCCCAAAAATACACTTGCAACAGCACTTACGAAAATACACTTACATAAATGTTCGAGTTTGGAGATGCACAAAAACCGAGGGACCACTGTAGTTCAAAATAGAGAATTTGAGGTGTTTTCTCAGATGGTTTTTATGGTTTTATTGGCTGTGTCTTGGTATTATTTGATAGAGTGAAAGACATATTGCTGAAACAGAGGTTGATTTCAGGACTGGAAGTAGCTTGAAACAGCTCAAAGTAGAGGAAATATTCAATTTTTTCCAATTTTCTTGAGGATGGGTAAGGCTCCCTACACCCCCCGTCTGTTTTACAAATTTTTTAAACAAGTCTGATTCAATTATTGGGATGCCATAAACTATGACCAATTGTTCCTGGTTATATTTTATTATTGTAGAAAGAGTAAATCTTCTATTTTGCATGATTGTGAATTCAAAATGGAAGGCAAGTGTAATACAAGAGAGACTTAGGGACATGACTAATGGACAGAGGAAATATTGTTTTAGTGCCAGGAATGTCTACATTGTTTATTTTGGACTCCATTTTTAAACTGGTATTTTTATAATTTTTTGTAAAATTCGACAAATTGCTGACTGCATTTTACAGAATAGCTGTAATAGTTGAATGGGCAATTTCTTGTGTTAAATCAATAGAATGGAAGACATACTAATGAAAGAGGTAAGAACTTGGTCAATTGGAGCAATGGAATTGGTTTAAAATAGGACTCAATCAGTGAAATCACCAATGCGTAAATTGTGCAGAGAATATTAAATTTGGGCCAGAGTAATTCTGAAAGTTTTTCATCAAATTTCGTATTTTTGGTGTTATTACCTTTAAAAAAGATTCTCTACCATTTAAATTTTTTTTTTTTTAATTTTGTGGGTCTGGAAAGTGAACAACTCAGGACAGATCACGGACAGTGATAAGGATATGTGTGAAATTTTCAATACTTACTTCCTCTCAGTTTTTACTCAGGAAGATACTAGCAGAATTCCAGAAATAATAAATTATGTAGAACTGGAAGATAACAGACTATGCTCGATTGGGGTAACTAGTGACATGGTCCTCAGACAAATAGAGAAATTAAAACCTAACAAATCCCCAGGCCCTGATGAACTGTTTGCAAGAGTTTTAAAGGAATGTAAAGAGGAACTTAGCAAACCTTTGGCAAATCTTTTCAATATATCACTACAAACTGGCATAGTGCCAGACAAGTGGAAAAGGGCAAATGTAATACCTATTTACAAGGCAGGTGACAGGTCCTTAGCTTCGAACTATAGACCAATAAGCCTTACCTCCATAGTTGGTAAATTTATGGAATCAATAATTGCCGAGGCAATTCGTAGCCATCTTGAAAAGCATAGATTGATTAATGAATCTCAACACGGTTTTACAAAGGGGCGTTCATGTCTTACGAATTTACTAACTTTTTTCACTAAGGTGTTTGAGGAAGTAGATCATGGTAATGAATATGATATTGTGTATATGGACTTCAGTAAGGCTTTCGATAAAGTTCCACATCAGAGGCTACTGAGGAAACTTAAGGCACACGGAATGGGAGGAGAAATTTTTTCCTGGGTAGAGGCATGGTTGACTAATAGGCGGCAGAGAGTTTGCATAAATGGAGAGAAATCAGAATGGGGCGTGTCTCAGCGGTGTTCCACAGGGGTCAGTTTTGGGCCCCCTGTTGTTTACAATTTACATAAACGACATAGATGAGGGAGTAAATAGTAGCATAAGTAAATTTGCTGATGACACCAAAATAGGCCGTCCAATTCATTCAAACGAGGACATTAGAGCACTCCAGGATGATTTGAATAGACTGATGCAGTGGTCGGAGAAGTGGCAGATGCAGTTTAATGTAAACAAATGCAAAGTTCTAAATGTTGGGCAGGACAATAACCATGCCACATATAAGCTGAATAATATAGATCTTATTACTTGTAATTGCGAGAAGGATTTAGGAGTTCTGGTTAGTAGTAATCTGAAGCCTAGACAACAGTGCATAAGTGTTCGCAATAAAGCTAACAGAATCCTTGGCTTCATATCAAGAAGTATAAATAACAGAAGTCCTCAGGTTGTTCTTCAACTCTATATACAGTGGTACCCGGTTTACGATATTTTTCATCCAAATGCTGTTCAATGCATTCAAACAGAATTTATCTCCTTATAGAAAAGTTGTAAAATAGACTAGTCCTTTTAGACCCAAAAATTCAATTTACAAAAGCATTTAAGAAAATAAACTTTACATTCAAAAGGAGTGAGTTTGGGGACCATCGTAAACCGAGGTACCAACCTTTTATCTTTGGTTAGGCCTCATTTAGATTATGCTGCACAGTTCTGGTCACCGTATTACAGAATGGATATAAATGCACTGGAAAACGTACAGAGGAGGATGACAAAGTTGATCCCATGTATCAGAAATCTTCCCTATGAGGATAGACTGAGGGCCCTGAATCTGCACTCTCTAGAAAGGCGTAGAATTAGGGGGATATGATTGAGGTGTACAAATGGAAAACAGGAATAAACAAAGGGATGTAAATAGCGTGCTGAAAATATCCAACCAAGACAGGACTCGCAGCAATGGTTTCAAGTTGGAAAAGTTCAGATTCAGGAAGGATATAGGAAAGCACTGGTTTGGTAATAGAGTTGTGGATGAGTGGAACAAACTCCCGAGTACCGTCATAGATGCTAAGACGTTGTGTAGTTTTAAAAATAGGTTAGATAAATACATGAGTGGGTGTGGATGGGTGTGAGCTTGTACTAGGTCAGATGCAGTGCTCCTTCCTTAAGTGAATGTAACCTGACCTGTACTAATTCCTTAAGTGGAAGTGACCTGACCAGGTGGTCAGCTGGACAATTATATGAGTGGGTGCGGTTGGGTGTGAATTGGTCCTGACTAGGTTGTGCTACTAGGTCAGATGCAGTGCTCCTTCCTTAAGTGAATGTAACCTGACCTGGCTGGGTCGGGGCATTGGCTTAAGCCGTTGGAGATTTGGACCTGCCTCGCATGGGCCAGTAGGCCTGCTGCAGTGTTCCTTCTTTCTTATGTTCTTATGTTCTTATATCAGTGCATCCCAACCTATGAATTTTTTTTTCAGGGAACAGCCTCGCTACGAATTGAGAGCTCAGGCACTGTACTTCACACCTCCAGGACTGTAACATCCTCACCCATCCTTCAGAGTACAGGCACTGTACTTCACACCTCCAGCACTGTAACATCCTCACCCATCCTTCAGAGTACAGGCACTGTACTTCCCACCTCCAGGACTGTAACATCCCCGCCCATCCTTCAGAGTACAGGCACTGTACTTCACACCTCCAGGACTATAACATCCCCGCCCATCTTTCAAAGTACAGGCCCTGTACTTCACACCTCCAAGACTGTAACATCCTCACCCATCTTTCAGAGTACAGGCACTGTACTTCACACCTCCAGGACTGTAACATCCTCACTCATCCTTCAGAGTACAGGCACTGTACTTCACACCTCCAGGACTGTAACATCCTCACTCATCCTTCAGAGTACAGGCACTGTACTTCACACCTCCAGGACTGTAACATCCTCACTCATCCTTCAAAGTACAGGCACTGTACTTCACACCTCCAGGACTGTAACATCCTCACTCATCCTTCAGAGTGCAGGTACTGTACTTCCCACCTCCAGGACTGTAACATCCTCACCCATCTTTCAGAGTACAGGCACTGTACTTCACACCTCCAGGACTGTAACATCCTCACTCATCCTTCAGAGTGCAGGTACTGTACTTCCCACCTCCAGGACTGTAACATCCCCATCCATCCTTTGGAGTACAGGCACTGTACTTCCCACCTCTAGGACTGCAACATCCCCACTCATCCTTCAGAGTACAGGTACTGTACTTCACACCTCCAGGACTGTAACATCCTCACTCATCCTTCAGAGTGCAGGCACTGTACTTCACACCTCCAGGACTAACATCCTCACTCATCCTTCAGAGTGCAGGTAATGTAATTCCCACCTCCAGGACTGTAACATCCCCATCCATCCTTTGGAGTACAGGCACTGTACTTCCCACCTCTAGGACTGCAACATCCCCACTCATCCTTCAGAGTACAGGCACTGTACTTCCCATCTCAAGGACTGTAACATCCCCATCCATCCTTCAGAGTACAGGCACTGTACTACCCACATCCAGGACTGTAACATCCTCACCCATCCTTCAGAGTACAGGCACTGTACTTCTCACCTCCAGGACTGTAACATCCCCATCCATCCTTCAGAGTACAAGCACTGTACTTCCCACCTCCAGGACTGTAACATCCTCACCCATCCTTCAGAGTACAGGCACTGTACTTCCCACCTCCAGGACTGTAACATCCCCAATCCATCCTTCAGAGTACAGGCACTGTACTTCCCATCTCAAGGACTGTAACATCCCCATCCATCCTTCAGAGTACAGGCACTGTACTTCCCACCTCCAGGACTGTAACATCCCCATCCATCCTTTGGAGTACAGGCACTGTACTTCCCACCTCTAGGACTGTAACACCCTCACTCATCCTTCAGAGTACAGGCACTGTACTTCCCACCTCCAGGACTGTAACATCCCCATCCTTCAGAGTGCAGGCACTGTACTTCCCACCTCTAGTACTGTAACATTCTCACCCATCCTTCACAGTGCAGGTACTGTACTTCCCACCTCCAGGACTGTATTTTTAGGGATTACTCTTCGCCACAAATTTGCAAATAATACAAAATTAAGTCTGCATAAAGATTTTTCTCTTCGATTTAAATTTTATTTTCTATTTTACACACCATCTCTCTACTGTTATCATTAGCCAGAAAATCTGTAAGAACAGATTTATGGTTAGCCCACAATTTAACTGCGTTATATGTAAATATGGGACAAAATCTGCTGCATTCACCGATTTGTAAACAATGGACAAAGTCTGTTGTTACGACCACACCAAAATGATCTTATCTGTATCCCACCACAACTGCTATTATTGGTTACCAGTGCCTGTCTCATATGAGTTTGTACAATGATCTCTCTTCTTGGGGATAATCTCCCAATATGAGAGCAGTACCTACCATTGTTGTGGATAATCTCCGTACATGACAGCAGTACCTACCATCGTTGTGGATAATCTCTGTACATGACAGCAGTACCTACCATCGTTGTGGATAATCTCCGTACATGAGAGAAGTAACTACCATCGTTGTGGATAATCTCCGTACACGAGAGAAGTAACTACCATTGTTGTGGATAATCTCTGTACATGACAGCAGTACCTACCATTGTTGTGGATAATCTCCATACATGACAGCAGTACCTACCATTGTTGTGGATAATCTCCATACATGACAGCAGTACCTACCATTGTTAGGGATATGGTTGTTAGCCTGGTCGTGTGCTGGCTGCGACGATGGATCACAACACACTTTAAACACTACTTTCATGTGATGAGTCGAGCAGCGGCCACCAATGCGACGGTGAAGGTCGTCCTTGCTCGAAGTAGCTGTGGGGTGATAAAAATACTTTAGGCCTAGTACTCGCCTATTCATTCTGCCTACTCACAGTAACAAGAAGAGGAAATATTGATGGAAGATTTAAAGTGTATTAAACTACTGAAATGAATAACATGATTTTCAATACAGTGGACCCTCTACTTTCGGTCGGGCCAAGTATCGGTGATTTCGAGTTTTGATGGCTTTTTTTGGTCCAATTTTCCCTCGCCAACCGGTCATTCCCTCGACTATCGGTCCGGGTACCAGACATGTCCGCCTGCCCACGCTTGCGCGCCTTGCTGCGCAGGCGTCGTGAGCCAGTCTAGCGTTGTTTACCATTGAGAGAACATTTCACAATAAATTTATTGTGTTTATTGCTGGTTTAGTGATTGTCACTGTGAAATAAGTCACCATGGGTCCAAAGAAGCTTCCTAGTGGCACCCCTGTGGTAAAGAAAGTGAGGAACACCATCGAACTGAAGGAGATAGTTGAAAAATATGAGAGTGGCGTACGTGTGAGTGAGCTTGCCAGGATGTACAACAAAAACCAATCTACTATCACCTCTATCCTGGCAAAGAGAAAAGAAATCAAGGAAGCTAATGTTGCAAAAGGTGTTGACATGTTTGCCAAAAATAGATCGAAAACAGTGGATGAGGTTGAGAAGTTGTTGGTGGTGTGGATCAATAAAAAACAGATAGCGGGTGATAGTGTTTCCACGGCGATAATTTGTGAAAAGGCAAGGCAGTTGCATGCAGATCCTGTCAAGACAATGCCTGGAACCAGTGCTGATGCGTGTGATTTTAAAGCCAGCAAAGGCTGGTTTAAGAGATTAAAGAAACGTAGTGGCATACACAGTGTTGTGAGGCATGGTGAGGCAGCCAGCTCAGACAAACGTGCGGCTGAAAAATTTGTGCAGGAATTCAAGGGGTTCATAGACACGGAAAAATTTGAACCCCAACAAGTGTTTAATTGTGATGAAACAGGCCTCTTTTGGAAGAAAATGCCAAAGAGGACCTACATTACTCAGGAGGAAAAGGCACTGCCAGAACACAAGCCTATGAAAGACAGGCTAACTCTCAAATTCCAACTTTAACCCTGAGCTAAAACACTTTCTTGACAGTTGTGACAGGACCCATAGGCATAATACCAGACACAAACATCTCTCTGACATTCCCCGTGTCCGACTAAATCTATGCAAAAATTCAATGTACATAAAAGGGCCCAAAATCTGGAACCTGCCTGAAAACTCTAGAACTGCAGAAACAACCTCCATTTTTAAAAGCACCGTTAAAAAACATCTTCTCACTTACGCACCCAACCAGTAGCTAACCACATGAAAACTACTTTATCTTGCACATATACACAGCAAAATACACTTATTGATATCTGTGATTCCCCCTAATTTGCACATGACTGTAACCAAAATTCTAATACAACTATTGCTTCATAATTCTTAAGCTAGTCATAAGTTTGCCTAAGACACTCCAATATAGAAACTGTATTATGCCAATATCAGTATATTCATTGTGTCACTATTGAGTAAGATCTAGCCACTAATAATATGCCTAGGCATACTTAGGCATATTATTGGCCTTCTTGTAATACATAACTAATTCATAAAATGTATAAATATTATATGTACACCCCACTTTGTAATA
This sequence comes from Cherax destructor, assembly GCA_009830355.1. NCBI lineage: Eukaryota > Metazoa > Arthropoda > Malacostraca > Decapoda > Parastacidae > Cherax > Cherax destructor. The sequence goes on along the minus strand of WNWK01010706.1, from coordinate 32,977 downwards.
TTATCAGAAATAAAGTATCTGAATCTGAATGTGGAGTAATGCTACTGGGGATTTTAAAGTGAAGCCTTTACTGGTGTATCACTCTGAAAATCCCAGAGTGTTCAAGAAACACAATGTGAACAAGAATAATTTGTGTGTGTTTTGGAAGGCTAACACCAAGGCATGGGTTACAAAGACAATTTTCCTGGAATGGCTCACTGGAGTGTTTGGCCCCAGTGTGAAGAAATCCCTCCTGTTAAAGAAATTGTCACTCAAGTGCCTCCTGCTACTGGACAATGCTCCTGCTAATCCTCACAACTTGGAAGACTATTTGTCTGAGGACTTCAGTTTTATAAAAGTGAAGTTCTTGCCTCCTAACACCACTCCTCTCATCCAGCCCATGGACCAGCAGGTCATTTCTAACTTCAAGAAACTGTACACCAAAGCAGTGTTTCAGAAGTGCTTTGAAGTGACCTCGGACACTGAGTTGACCCTAAGAGAGTTCTGGAAAGATCACTTCAGTATCCTCCATTGCATAGGCCTTATAGGTAAGGTTTGGGAGGGAGTGACTTCCAGGACTTTGAACTCTGCTTGGAGACCACTGTGGCCGGATTGTGTTGAAAAGAGTTTCATCAGGAACAGCATCAGACAACAGTAGAGGAAATTGATTCACAGGAGGAGGATGGACAGGGTGAGGTAGTAACTTCTTCATAGATTAAGGAAATTTGTTCCAAATGGAATGATGTGCAGAGATTTGTTGAAAAATACCACCCTGAGCAAGCTCAAACAAACCACATCTGCAACTCGTTCAATGACAAAACCTTGTCCCACTTCAGGAAAATGTTAAAGAGGCGCCAGAAACAGAGGACTGTGGACAGTTATTTTTCTAGACAGGGGTCTAGTGACTCTCAAGCTGGTCCTAGTGGCATTAAAAGACAAAGAAGGGAAGTAACCCCAGAGAGGGACTTGTTACCTGAAGTTCTTATGGAGGGGGATTCCCCTTCCAAACACTAACCCCTTTCCCTGTCCTCCTCCCTATCTTCCAGATGCCAGCAACTCTCTTCAATAAAGGTAAGTAAATGTTATTTTAAATGTTTAATTATAAATTTATTATACTTTATATATATTTATAATTGTTTTGTGTATGTAAAAGTATAGTTAATCTTTACAAAATAATTTTTTTGTGAATATTTTTGGATGTCTGGAATGGATTAATTGTATTTACATTATTTCTTAGGGGAAATAAGGATTTGACTTTCGAACAATTCGAGTTAAGGTCTAGCTCCTGGAATGGATTATGACCAAAAGTCAAGGGTCCACTGTACGTATTTATTTGAAGCTAAAAATTCCTAGATTTTTTCTTACCAATCTGCTAAGTGATTCTGAAAATTCTCTTCCACATGACCTGGTCTCGGACTAGGCCTACTAGGCTGGAAAAGAAATACAGTAATTCTTCAACTTACAAACACATTGGGGACTTCCTGAATTGTGTATAATAATATAAATGATATTATACCCAATAATGATACAGTGGACCCCGGTTTCGTTATGCTCCAAACTCGAACAAGTATGTAAGTGTATTTTTGTAAGTGCTTTTGTAAGTGTATTTTTGGGGGTCTAAAAGGACTAGTCTAATTTACATTATTCCTTATGGGAATAAATTCGTTTGGTAATGGCATTTGAACAGCATTCTGGAATGAAAAAATCACGAAAACCGGGGGTCCACTGTATAATAAGGATATACACAGTACAGAAGATTCTCAACGTGTTCGTAAGTCACGCACTTACTATACAGACATACCTCGCTGCATCAGTGAAATGCCATCAAACGAAGCGCTATAAAGTGGGGCCTTCCTGTACAGCACTTTTCAATTACATATTAAGTTTATTATTATCAGCGCTTGCTTTGTTCTTAAGATGGTCTGTGGCGGTGACGCACACATCAGCTGACAATGAGCTGAGTCGAGCACTGTTTCTTTAGGTCTAGCACTATCACACATGTAATAAATGGTCGAGTTCTCCAGAACCTAACTTCTGTACTAGTGAGGTACATGTGTATTACAGAATTAATAACTGTGAAGAAGCATACTGGAAAGTAATGGTATGTGAGTACTCAATGTTAGTAGAAGACTAAGATTTACCTGTCATCTTACATGTTTATGACAGAAAATAATTAGAAATCCTGTCGAAATGTGAAAAATTTAACACGAGTACAGTAGCAAGATAACAACAATGACGACTGTGATATGTGCAGTATAGTACATCACTCGTACAACTGTACAGTGCTCATACCAATGCTCCACTTTTCAAGAGAAATTGCATTTGATCCTAGGGATTTGGAGTTGTACCCCCATTCCTTGCATCAAACCTCATTCCCCCCAGGCATTGTATGATCCTTACAGGTCTAGTGATTCCCTATGAATGTAAAAATAATGAACTACCAACCCAGAACATTGTTTTAACTTTAAACCAATTATGAAAATGGTGTACTATTTCATATATACCAATTTTTGTACTTCTGACACTCCTGAATCATTTCACCTGAGAGAACCAGAGTGTAGGTAATGGTTGAAAGCTACTCTTACCTCACACACTGAGGTCCATGGTTCGATCCTCGGTATGGGTGTAAACATTAGGACGTGTTTCCTTAAGACACCCTCGATGTTCACCTAGCATTAAGTAGGTATCTGGGTGTTAGTTACCTTACATCTGCTGTCACTGTTCACCAGGCAGTTAAATAGTAGCTGGGTGTTAGTGGACTGGTGTGGGTTGCATCCTGGGACAAAACTGACCTAGCTAACATCAATGACATACTACTACAGCCACTTGTTATGCAGGGCATTTCAGGCAAATTAGGTCAATTTTGTCCCAGGATGCGACCCACATCACTCAACTAACACCCAGGTACCCATTTTACTGATGGGTGAACAGGAACAGCAGGTGTCTTATGGAAACATGTCCAGTGTTTCCACCCTTGCCAGGAATCGAACCACGGACCCTCAGCATTTGAAGCAAGAGCTTTGCCAACCAGGCCACCAAAATAAATATTATCATCATAGTACAATTGCTAGGCTTGAAACCCCATTAACTATTATTGACCTGTAAGATGAAACAACAGAACTGCATCCCATTTACAAGTTGGGGCACCACTGTATATCCCACTCCCAGGTAATGTACAATTATAGCCTTAAGTGGCATTTAAGTACCCCTGTCTTCTATTGACATATTTGTTTCTCCACTATAATCTACCTTGTCCATAATTACCATCGTATTTGATTTGTCCGTTTTGTAAGGTGGAGTCCAGGATCTTTCTTTAATTCATGGTATAACTTAACAAATCTTTGATGACAATTGTGTTGTAGAGGTCTGAACTTTACTCAGACTTCTACAACACAATTGTCCTCAAAGATTTGTTAAGTTATACCATGAATTAGGGGAAGATCCTAGACTTACTTCACCTTACGAAACGGACAAAGCAAATGCGATAGTGATTATGGACAAGGTAGATTATAGTGGAAAAATGGACATGTTATTAGAAGACTGAGGAACTTACTTGGCTCGTAAGGTTCTCCAAGGAGTACAGTAGTCCCCCTCATATCCACGGGGAATATGTTCTAAGGCCTACCATGGATACCTGAAACCGTAGATAGTAGTGAACCCTATACAATAGTACAGTAGACCCTCGGTTTTCGTTCACCTCCAAACTCGAACAATTATGTAAGTGTATTTTCATAAGTGCTTTTTGTAAGTTCATTTTTGGGGGTCTGAAATGACTAATCTAATTTACATTTGTCCTTATGGGAACAAATTCGTTCAGTAACGGCACTCAAACAGCATTCTGGAAAGAATTTTTAACGAAAACGGAGGGTCCACTGTATATGTCATTTTTCATTTACATATGTACCCATGATAAGTTCAATTGGTAAATTATGTAAAATAAGTCTAGAAGTAGCACTTTTTCACAATGGGAAGCATTTCACGGCTTCTCTTGGGCTCTGAACAACTGCAAGCATCACCAATTTTGTGTTTTGGGGTCATTATTAAGCATAATTAAGGGTTATTTTTGGGCCAGAGTAAACTGTGGATAACTGAAACTGTGAATACTGAATCCGATGATACAGGGGTTGTACTGTACTGTACAGAGGTAGTAGAGTACTCACAGATGAAGTAGTAGTCCTGGCCGGGACGAAACTCCAGACCCCCAGGCTGCGGAGTGAACGATCGGAAGGTAATGGTGAAATACATGAGCTTGTAAGGCTTGTCACACACGGCGATGACGCGGGGAGACGGGTTAGTGATCCTGCACGTGTCGTACTCCTCCTTGCTCACCTGCAATCATAAACATGTCTTAGGAGAAGGACATTCACTTTTGAAGAGGAAACTGGATCCCCTTAGGGAAGGATGCTGGAGAGGGGCTCTTGATCCAAGAAGCTGCACTTGTGCTCCTCTTCCTTGGATACATCACCATTCCCTCCCATTTCCCATAAATATAATAAGAGGAAACTGAATTGCCCACAAATAATAATATTATTATTATTACAGTGGTACCCCGAGTTTCGAACTGTTCCCAACTCGACCAATTATGTAAGTGTATTATTGTAAGTGCTTTTGTAAGTGTATTTTTGGGGGTCTGAAACGGACTAAACTAATTTACATTATTCCTTATGAGAACAAATTCGTTCGGTAACAGCACTTGAACAGTCTTCTGGAACAAAGAAAGTTCGAAACTCAGGGTACCACTGTATTTACAATTATTAATAGGAGTACATAATGTATCAAATACACATTCATGCTTTATGCAATAAGATCACAGTAAACAGGTGATATCACAATATGCAAAACAACAACTGTGAAAAAAAATAGTGAAATTCCAAGCACTTTCATGATTTCTCACATCAAGGAACTAGTATATATAGTTCCTTGATAATGTGAGAAATTACAAAAGCACTTGGAATTTTACTATTTTTTCACAGTGGTTGTTGTGACTATTCATAGTTTATACATTTGATATTATCCTCTGATAAGTTTTGAGAGTTCTACTCCCAGAGTCTGGCCTTGGGCCAGGCTTTTCCGGTGCTTGCCTGGTCAACCAGGCTGTTGCTTCTATCTTAAATGCTCTTGTAACTACTATCACCACTATACAGTGGTACCCCGGATTTCGTCAATAATACGTTCCAAAATGCTGTTTGAATGCTGCTACCGAACGAATTTGTTCCCATAAGGATGAATGTAAATTAGATTAGTCCATTTCAGACCCCCAAAAATACACTTACAAAATACACTTGCATAATTGGTCGAGTTGGGAACAGTTCGAAATCTGGGGGTCCACTGTACAGTGGTACCCCTACCCTGGGTTATCCTGGCTGGCTAACCCTCCCTACCCTGGGTTATACTGGCTGGCTAACCCTCCCTACCCTGGGTTATCATGGCTGGCTAACCCTCCCTACCCTGGGTTATCCTGGCTGGCTAACCCTCCCTACCCTGGGTTATCCTGGCTGGCTAACCCTCCCTACCCTGGGTTATACTGGCTGGCTAACCCTCCCTACCCTGGGTTATCATAGCTGGCTAACCCTCCCTACCCTGGGTTATCCTGGCTGGCTAACCCTCCCTACCCTGGGTTATCCTGGCTGGCTAACCCTCCCTACCCTGGGTTATCCTGGCTGGCTAACCCTCCATACCCTGGGTTATCCTGGCAGGCTAACACTCAATACCCTGGGTTATCCTGTCTGGCTAACACTCCCTACCCTGGGTTATCTTGGCTGGTTAACCCTCCCTACCTCGGGTTATCCTGGCTGGCTAACACTCCCTACCCTGGGTTATCCTGGCTGGCTAACCCTCCCTACCCTAGGTTATCCTGGCTGGCTAACCCTCCCTACCCCGGGATATCCTGGCTGGCTAACCCTTCCTACCCCAGGTTATCCTGGCTGGCTAACCATCCATACCCTGGGTTATCCTGGCTGACTAACCCTTCCTACCCCAGGTTATCCTGGCTAACCCTCCATACCCTGGGTTATCCTGGCTGGCTAACCCTCCCTACCCTGGCTGGCTAACACTCCTACTCGTTATCCTGGCTGGCACCTCCTACCCTGGGTTATCCTGGCTGGCTAACCCTCCCGACCCCGGGCTATCCTGGCTGGCTAACCCTTCCTACCCAGGTTATCCTGTCTGGCTAACCCTCCCTACACCGGGTTATCCTGGCTTTCTAACCCTCCATACCCAGGGTTATCCTGGCTGGCTAACCCTCCCTACCCCGGGTTATACTGGCTGGCTAACACTCCCTACCCCGGATTATCCTGGCTGGCTAACCCTCCCTACCTTGGGTTATCCTGGCTGGCTAACCCTCTCTACCCCGGGTTATCCTGGCTGGCTAACCCTCCCTACCCCGGGTTATCCTAGCTGGCTAACCCTCCCTACCCGGGTTATCCTGGCTTGCTAACCCTCCCTACTCTGGGTTATCCTGGCTGGCTAACCCCTTACCCTGGGTTATCCTAGCTGGCTAACCCCCCTTACCCTGGGTTATCCTTACTGGCTAACCCCCCTTACCCTGGGTTATCCTCGCTGGCATACCCTCCCTACCCTGGGTTATCCTTACTGGCTAACCCTCCCTACCCTGGGTTATTATGGCTGGCTAACCCTCCCAGCCCTGGATTATCCTGGCAGGCTAACCCCACTTACACTGGGTTATCCTGGCTGGCTAACCATTACTACCCTGGGTTATCCTGGCTGCCTAACCCCCTTACCCTGGGTTATCCTGGCTGGCTAACCCTCCCTACCCTGGGTTATCCTGGCTGGCTAACCCTCCCTACCCTGGGTTATCCTGGCTGGCTAACCCTCCCTACCCTGGGTTATCCTGGCTGGCTAACACTCCCTACCCTGGGTTATCCAGGCTGGCTAACCCTCCCTACCCTGGGTTATCCAGGCTGGCTAACCCTCCCTACCCTGGGTTATCCTGGCTGGCTAACCCTCCCTACCCTGGGTTATCCTGTCTGACTAACACTCCCTACCCTGGGTTATCCTGGCTGGCTAACACTCCCTACCCTGGGTTATCCTGGCTGGCTAACCTCCCTACCCTGGGTTATCCTGGCTGGCTAACACTCCTACCCTGGGTTATCCTGGCTGGCTAACACTCCTACCCTGGGTTATCCTGGCTGGCTAACACTCCCTACCCTGGGTTATCCTGGCTGGCTAACACCCCCTACCCTGGGTTATCCTGGCTGGCTAACACTCCCTACCCTGGGTTATCCTGTCTGGCTAACACTCCTACCCTGGGTTATCCTGTCTGGCTAACACTCCCTACCCTGGGTTATCCTGGCTGCTAACACTCCCTACCCTGGGTTATCCTGGCTGGCTAACACTCCCTACCCTGGGTTATCCTGGCTGGCTAACCTCCTACCCTGGGTTATCCTGGCTGGCTAACACTCCCTACCCTGGGTTATCCTGGCTGGCTAACACTCCTACCCTGGGTTATCCTGGCTGGCTAACACTCCCTACCCTGGGTTATCCTGGCTGGCTAACACTCCCTACCCTGGGTTATCCTGGCTGGCTAACACTCCCTACCCTGGGTTATCCTGGCTGGCTAACACTCCATACCCTGGGTTATCCTGGCTGGCTAACACTCCCTACCCTGGGTTATCCTGGCTGGCTAACACTCCCTACCCTGGGTTATCCTGGCTGGCTAACACTCCTACCCTGGGTTATCCTGGCTGGCTAACACTCCCTACCCTGGGTTATCCTGGCTGGCTAACACTCCCTACCCTGGGTTATCCTGGCTGGCTAACACTCCCTACCCTGGGTTATCCTGGCTGGCTAACACTCCCTACCCTGGGTTATCCTGGCTGGCTAACACTCCCTACCCTGGGTTATCCTGGCTGGCTAACACTCTCTACCCTGGGTTATCCTGGCTGGCTAACACTCCCTACCCTGGGTTATCCTGGCTGGCTAACACTCCCTACCCTGGGTTATCCTGGCTGGCTAACACTCCCTACCCTGGGTTATCCTGGCTAGCTAACACTCCCTACCCTGGGTTATCCTGGCTGGCTAACCCTCGCTAGTAAGTAATCCATTGTAACCCTTGCGGGTTTGGCGCCTCCATCACAGAGGAACCTGTGTGAGATGGAGCCCAGGAGCTAGAGACCAACAGAAAGCAGGAGACGCCACCTTGTTATTGTCACTGCCACACCTCTCACATCTATCAAATGCCAACATTTCGTAATATCCCTTAAAATAAGGTCAATATATAAGAGATGAAGATTGGGAAAGTGCGTATTAAATATTCCTATTAGACACAACACTCAAAAAATGACAATAAATACGACAAAATTGTCTTTTTCATAAGATGACTGTCCACAAGGCAAGGTCCTGCCACCTTCACCATTTCTCATTATTAACCACAAAAAAAAAACATATATTAAAACAAACTACAGTTTCCAAACATCCTATATGGACGGTACTAAAATAAGCATGAAAAATGCTTCTATATAAGAGACGACAGAAAAATGGTTTCTAGCTAATAATAATTACAAAAAAAATAAAACTGAAAATTCAGTGCTTCAGCTGACATGGTAAAAGTGGACTCAAAACAACTGAATGATTATAATTATCACCATAATTTTTTTAAGGGGTTGAGTGGTAAGCCAGCGGAAGGCCTCGGTCAGATGACCAAAACCTCCAGTTGTGGGTCATCATATAAGACCAGCGTCAGGAAACACTTGTCCTGTTTCCTGACAAACCTAACCTAACTTTACCTAACCTGACCTAACCTAACTTTACCTAACCTGACCTAACCTAACCTATACTAATGTAACCTAACCTCACCTAACTTAACCTAACCTAACCTTACCTAACTGACCTAACTTTACCTAACCTGACCTAACTTTACCTAACCTGACCTAACCTTACCTAACTGACCTAACTTAACCTTACCTAACCTAACCTGACCTAACCTTACCTAACCTAACTTAACCTAACCTAACCTATCCTAATCTAACCTAACCTAACCTCACCTAACTTAACCTAACCTAACCTCACCTAACTTAACCTAACCTAACCTTACCTAACTTAACCTAACCTACCCTTACCTAACTGACCTAACTTAACCATACCTAACCTAACCTAACCTGACCTAACCTAACTTAACCTAACCTAACCTATCCTAATCTAACCTAACCTTACCTAACTTAACCTAACCTAACCTTACCTAACTTAACCTAACCTCACCTAACTTAACCTAACCTAACCTTACCTAACCTAACTGGTTTTAGCTTCTGGTGTCCACCCTCCCAGGCCCTCCTTCCTTCAACTAATTTACACCACTTTTCTCTATATTTTCTTCTCTGCGTCCCATGTGGTGAAGACAGGTCACCATGTGGTGAAGACAGGTCACCATGTGGTGAAGACAGGTCACCATGTGGTGAAGACAGGTCACCATGTGCTGAAGACAGGTCACCATGTGCTGAAGACAGGTCACAATGTGCTGAAGACAGGTCACAATGTGCTGAAGACAGGTCACCATGTGCTGAAGACAGGTCACAATGTGCTGAAGACAGGTCACAGGGTGCTGAAGACAGGTCACAATAGGCTGAAGACAGGTCACCATGTGCTGAAGACAGGTCACCATGTGCTGAAGACAGGTCACCATGTGCTGAAGACAGGTCACAATGTGCTGAAGACAGGTCACCATGTGCTGAAGACAGGTCACCATGTGGTGAAGACAGGTCACCATGTGCTGAAGACAGGTCACAATGTGCTGAAGACAGGTCACCATGTGCTGAAGACAGGTCACAATGTGCTGAAGACAGGTCACCATGTGGTGAAGACAGGTCACCATGTGCTGAAGACAGGTCACCATGTGCTGAAGACAGGTCACAATGTGCTGAAGACAGGTCACATGTGCTGAAGACAGGTCACCAGTGTGAAGACAGGTCACCATGTGCTGAAGACAGGTCACCATGTGGTGAAGACAGGTCACCATGTGGTGAAGACAGGTCACAATGTGCTGAAGACAGGTCACCATGTGCTGAAGACAGGTCACCATGTGGTGAAGACAGGTCACCATGTGCTGAAGACAGGTCACCATGTGCTGAAGACAGGTCACCATGTGCTGAAGACAGGTCACAATGTGCTGAAGACAGGTCACCATGTGGTGAAGACAGGTCACCATGTGCTGAAGACAGGTCACCATGTGCTGAAGACAGGTCACAATGTGCTGAAGACAGGTCACAATGTGCTGAAGACAGGTCACCATGTGCTGAAGACAGGTCACCATGTGCTGAAGACAGGTCACCATGTGGTGAAGACAGGTCACCATGTGCTGAAGACAGGTCACAATGTGCTGAAGACAGGTCACCATGTGCTGAAGACAGGTCACAATGTGCTGAAGACAGGTCACCATGTGGTGAAGACAGGTCACCATGTGCTGAAGACAGGTCACAATGTGCTGAAGACAGGTCACATGTGCTGAAGACAGGTCACAATGTGCTGAAGACAGGTCACCATGTGCTGAAGACAGGTCACCATGTGCTGAAGACAGGTCACCATGTGGTGAAGACAGGTCACCATGTGCTGAAGACAGGTCACAATGTGCTGAAGACAGGTCACCATGTGCTGAAGACAGGTCACAATGTGCTGAAGACAGGTCACAATGTGCTGAAGACAGGTCACAATGTGCTGAAGACAGGTCACCATGTGCTGAAGACAGGTCACAATGTGCTGAAGACAGGTCACAATGTGCTGAAGACAGGTCACAATGTACTGAAGACAGGTCACAATGTACTGAAGACAGGTCACAATGTGCTGAGGATGATATTCTCATCTCAGCTACTGAGAAACATGACCAGCACAACTAGTAAACTCTAAAGCAATCAACCTGCCAGGATGCTGGTTCAGCTCTCATGACCCCAGGATGCTGGAGTATCAACCTCTGACCCCCAGGATGCTGGGGTGTCACTCTCTGACCCCCAGGATGCTGGAGTATCAACCTCTGACCCCCAGGATGCTGGAGTATCAACCTCTGACCCCCAGGATGCTGGGGTGTCACTCTTTGACCCCAGGATGGAAAAGGTATTTAAACACAGTGCTAACAATGCTGATATACTCTCGGACCTCTCAGATATATTATTATATTTATAATCAAATATCTACATACTCATATCTCTCTCATCTCTCTCTCTCTCTCTCTCTCTCTCTCTCTCTTCTCTCTCTTTCTCTCTCTCTCTTCTCTCTCTCTAGGCTGGAGTATGCATATTAACTGCCTCCTTAAAGTTAGGTGAGCCTACAAATTTGGAGAATGTGCAGAGACCCTTCACTTCTCGTATAAATTCAGTCAAACATCTGAATTACTGGAATCCATTGAAGTCCCGTGACCAGTTCTCCCTCTTGATTAAGACACATGCACAACATCTGGGTATCTTGACTGCTGCAACGTTGGGCCTACACAGTAGGTTTCTTCAGTCTATTTGGCAGGAGGTGTAGTAGTGCAGATGATGTAATCAGTCCATCAGACTTGGAGCAATAGTGTTTGAGGTGGTTAGTCCCTCTGCCTGGAGAAGAGTATTTGAGGTGGTCAGTCCCTCTGCCTGGAGAAGAGTGTTTGAGGTGGTCAGTCCCTCAGCTTCGTGTCGTCCCAGACCATGAAGCTGAACTCTGAATATGCCAAAATCACTCCATATGAACCTCAAATGAAAGAATATGGAGAGTCTGGTATACAAAGGGAGAACCTAATAAGTGTAAGGGGACCAAGGCTCTTAAACAAGCTCTGTTCCTGCATATGGGAGATTCCCAACAAATTCCTGACTGTCTTCAAGAGTGAACTTCGTAGGTCCCTGATCAGCCAGGTTCTGGTGCATATGTTGGACCGCATGATGCTGGCACTAACAGCCTGGTTCATAACCACAGCAACTTGAAGGTCTGGTCTAGCAGAGGGCTGAGGGGGGGGCGGTGACCCCTGGAATTACCTCTGCATCTTCCTTATTCCTCTCTAACTGTCTCTATATGTCCCTCCCTTCTCTCTCACTCCCTCCCTCCTTCATTCACTCTGTCCCTCCCCACCATCACTCCCTCCCTCCCCACCATCACTCCCTCCCTCCCCACCATCACTCCCTCCCTCCCCACCATCACTGGGGTTGGCCTCTTGTGTGTGACTTTGGGATTACGGAAATTTTTTTCCTGCAAGTCATGATAATTCCTTGTTGACACTGTTATTGTCACGTGACAGTAACAGCTGTGTTACTGTCACAGCTGTTACTGTCACAGCTGTGTTACTGTCACAGCTGTGTTACTGTCACAGCTGTGTTACTGTCACACAGCTGTGTTACTGTCACAGCTGTGTTACTGTCACAGCTGTGTTACTGTCACAGCTGTGTTACTGTCACACAGCTGTGTTACTGTCACAGTGTGTTACTGTCACACAGCTGTTACTGTCACACAGCTGTGTTACTGTCACAGCTGTGTTACTGTCACAGCTGTGTTACTGTCACAGCTGTGTTACTGTCACACAGCTGTGTTACTGTCACAGCTGTGTGACAGTAACACAGCTGTTACTGTCACACAGCTGTTACTGTCACACAGCTGTTACTGTCACAGCTGTGTTACTGTCACACAGCTGTTACTGTCACACAGCTGTGTTACTGTCACACAGCTGTTACTGTCACACAGCTGTGTTACTGTCACACAGCTGTTACTGTCACACAGCTGTTACTGTCACACAGCTGTTACTGTCACACAGCTGTTACTGTCACACAGCTGTTACTGTCACACAGCTGTTACTGTCACACAGCTGTTACTGTAACTACTACTACTACTACCACTACTTACTACTACTACCACAACTACCACCACTACCACAACTACCACCACTACTACCACAACTACCACTACTACCACAACTACCACTACTACTACCACAACTACCACCACTACCACAACTACCACCACTACTACTACCACAACAATTACATACATATTATAATCAAAACTACGTGCTAAACCCACCAGGGCCATACAGTTGCTTATGTATATAGGTAGGATGTAACAAGTACATATCTCGTTGTTTGTTGAGTTGTGAGTGGGTGTCAGCCCTCTGGTAACTACCTGCCCGCTTGTTTCAGGGTTCATGTCAGGGGCAAGCTGGTACCAGCCACTGCAGGTCCTGCTTCTCTCTCTGTGTTCCTCGCTGAAGAAACATGTCGTCTCTCTCTGTCTGGGAGAATCCTGTTGTCCTCAGACTCTGTTTTTTGGTAATGTCTGAGATGGTGAGCCAGGACACCTTGTAACTCTGTGTATCTCTATTCACAGAACATTACACTTAGTGATATTTGACATTTTCAGAGTTTGTGTTGTGAGACACTCTATATATCTCTGGTCCTGAGTTTAACTTTTAACCTACATTTGTTCTGGCATCTATGAACTGTTGTATACCTGGGGAGGTTTTCGGGGGTCAACGCCCCCGCGGCCCTGTCTGAGACCAGGCCTCGTAGTTGGGGATTTGGAATTGTTGAACTCAGTTTCAATAATAATGGAGATTTATGACTTTGATGAAGAATCTGTTGAAGATCTCTAGTTAGGGTCGTTTACGTCTCCCTGATTTCTTGCCTGATGCTGTGTTACCTGGAGAGTATTCTGGGGATCAACACCCCCGCTTCCTGGTGGATCAGGGCCTGATCCACCAGGCTTCAAGCAGTATTGTTGTCTGGTGAAAGGGTCGTGACATTATTCAAGCAAGCTGGTTGATTGCCTCCATGGTAAAGTTAGCTTATCTAGGGACTTGTTGTTGTCAGTCACATCCAAAGTTGATTCTTACTGAGCACACACCAAGCACTTAGAAACACACACCAAGCACTCAGAAACACACACCAAGCACTCAGAAACACACACCAAGCACTCAGAAACACACACCAAGCACTCAGAAACACACACCAAGCACTCAGAAACACACACCAAGCACTCAGAAACACACACCAAGCACTTAGAAACACACACCAAGCACTCAGAAACACACACCAAGCACTCAGAAACCACACCAAGCACTCAGAAACACGACACAAGCCTCAGACAAACACACCAGCATAGCAAAGCACTACCACAGACTCAGAAACACTAATACAAGCCTCAGACACCAAGCACGTAGAAGGACACACCAGCACTAGAAAGCAACACCAAGCCTAGAAACACACCAAGCACTCAGAAACACACACCAAGCACTCAGAACACACACCAAGCACTCAGACACACACCAAGCACTCAGAAACACACACCAAGCACTCAGAAACACACACCAAGCACTCAGAAACACACACCAAGCACTTAGAAACACACACCAAGCACTCAGAAACACACACCAAGCACTCAGAAACACACACCAAGCACTCAGAAACACGCACACAAACCTTCATCACTCTTGTACTTATAAGTACACCTCGGCATAGCAAAGTACCAGCTGGTACTCATTCATGAGAGTATTATATATTATCTTAAGTGCCCATAGCACCAAATGTACGTTAGGTACAGGATAACTATGATATATAAGTATACTAACTTATACTCCAAGAGTTGTTTAGCAGCTTATCTCCTGAATTATTCTAAATACATTAGCTAGTTATTACAACCTAGACACATTTCTTATTAAAGATCTCAACATATATTTGGCTGGTTTCTATTCATTCAGTTGTGATACCAAAGTGCTTTTGAGAAGCCACATAACTTAGACGGAATAACTGGTCTAGAATACTGTCTGACAAACTGTTACAAAACTAGAAACACGCTAGATGTTAGAGGGGGATCAATTAGTTGACTTTCTAGTATTCTCTGGAGATCTCTTTAATTAATACATGTCGCATTTTGTTACTACCACCACCACTACTACCACTACTACCACTACTACACTACTACTACTACCAGTACTACTACTACCAGTACTACTACTGCCACTACTACTGCCACTACTACTGCCACTACTACTGCCACTACTACTACTACCTTAATTCCACCAACATTATAACCAGCCTATTCTGTCCAATAAGCCCTAGAGCTCTAAATCCGTATGGTACCAAAGATTATTATATTATTATTAGTATTATGAATCATTACACTGTAATACGCATGTATCCCCTCTCATGTATTATACATGCCATCCCTGTATCACCAATGTATCTTTTAAGCCTCGTGTATCAAATTACGTAATAAAATATACATCTGGGCGAAATTAAAAAAAAATGTGGTGGTGGGGAGAAAGTGGAAAAATTACAGGAATTCTGGATAAAATCCAAATTTTTGCATACACATATTTACGTTATATTTACGTTATATTTCTCCATATACTTAAGTTAAGTAAGACATACTTCTCATACTTACATTATATATAATGTATTTCTCAGCTTCCTCGTCACTGGTGTCTTTGTTATAGACCGGACAGATGATGTTGACCTGGTCATACTCGAAGGGAATATTACCTTTGTTGACATCTATGATGTGGTCTGTGTTGTCTATCCGGAAGCTGTGGGGGGAGAGGAACACCAGGTTAGACCACATCTATCAAATACCCGAGGATCGGGACTCGGAAAAACACATATAGGGGATTTAGAAAGGATATGGGTTTTTACAGGGTTGTGGAATAAGGGATTAGGGTTGTGAAATGAGGGCTTTAGAAAGGATGTGGGTTTCTACAAGGTCGTGAAATAAGGGATTAAGGTTGTAGAATGAGGGATTAAGGTTGTGGAATAAGGGATTTAGAAAGGATGTGGGTTTTACAGGGTTGTGGGTACATGGAATAGTCTTCCGAGGAGGGTGATAGAAGACACTGGGTTTGAGAATGGGTAAGGTTATACAGATACATATAAATATAATTACATGAATTATCATACATAGCAGCATATGTGTAGATTGATAAATTAGACACATATGCAACACTTGGGTATCTTTATTGAGGAAACGTTTCGCCACATAGTGGCTTCATCAGTCCAATACAAAGGAGAATGGTGAAAAACAGGAGGAGTTTGAGGTAATCAGTCCCTCAACCTTGAGTCGATGTTGTCAGTCCATCAATCTTGAAGAGAATACAGCATATGTGTGAAGAAGTAGCTTATATACCGTAGGCAGGACCGTAGGGCACCACCTACTTCCACATTGGTCAAATGTGACACCACTGCTGCACCTCTCCTGCCTACGGTATATAAGCTTCTCCTTCACACATATGTTGTATTCTCTTCAAGATTGATGGACTGACAACATTGACTCAAGGTTGAGGGACTGATTACCTCAAACTCCTCCTGTTCTTCACCATTCTCCTTTGTATGGACTGATGAAGCCACTGTGTGGCGAAACGTTTCCTCAGTAAAGATACCCAAGTGTTGCATATGTGTCTAATTTACCAACTTGTCGGTTCTCTGAACCATTTATCTACATATGTGTAGATTATCCAGGATAACCCAAAAAATAGACAAGGTGGCTTATTTCCATTTAGTATGGGCCAGTAGGCCTTCTGCAGTGTTCCTCCTTAAGTTAATATGTAAGTGAGAAGGACTGGGTCTGGTCAGCACCTGAGGTACTGGAGGAAATTCTTGCCCACGTAGATACCCACGTAGATTCATGAGTGTACACCCACTATGTGCGCCACCCACTGTCAACAAGACCTACATTACACACAGCCTAGGCTTCCAAAAGCTCCACCCACACCACCCACTGCCTACCCACGCTACCCACAAGCCGCCCACGCCCTCGGAGATAAGACAGAGCCCAAGTTATACCACTGTCGTTTCTATTAATTACAAGAGAAGGAGTCTAAACCAAATATTTCATAGTTTGTTATCAAGATATAGTGGAGGCCTTAATGGCCGGGTTAATGGTCTCTGGTCCACTCTGATCCCATTTAGATAATATTAATGGTGGAGCAACAACAGCCTCTGTAGGAGCTGTCACCCCTCTGCCTCCTGCTGTCTACTGTCCCCCTGTCGAGACGTCTTCCTGCTGTCTGCCTGTTGCTGTCACCTGTACCAGCAACATTTAGCAGTAACAGTGAAAAAAATAGTGAAATTCCAAGCGCTTTCGTGATTTCTCACATTATCAAGGAACTGTAAAAAATAGAACAGCAGAAGGCTTATAAGACTGGGATATCACCTCACATACGACCGTCCCAAATTGTATTAATTATAAATGAATCTAATTTGTATAATCCTAAACTAATATTCATCTCTCAACCATAGACCTCCTTGATATAACTTTCTCAACCATACACCTCCTTGATACAACTTTCTCAACCATACACCTCCTTGATACAACTTTCTCAATCATACACCTGCCTGATACAACTTTCTCAACCATACACCTGCCTGATACAACTTTCTCAACCATACACCTGCCTGATACAACTTTCTCAACCATACACCTGCCTGATACAACTTTCTCAACCATACACCTGCCTGATACAACTTTCTCAACCATACACCTGCCAGATACAACTTTCTCAACCATACACCTGCCAGATACAACTTTCTCAACCATACACCTGCCAGATACAACTTTCTCAACCATACACCTGCCAGATACAACTTTCTCAGCCTTTAGAAAATCAATTGGATGGTTAAAATCTCTAAATGAATAAACCGAGCATTAGACTCTCGTCCAGTACCCAGTTTGTCCATCATAAACTTCATCACGTCCTTCACTGGGAATCCAGTACCCAGTTTGTCCATCATAAACTTCATCACGTCCTTCACTGGGAATCCAGTACCCAGTTTGTCCATCATAAACTTCATCACGTCCTTCACTGGGAATCCAGTACCCAGTTTGTCCATCATAAACTTCATCACGTCCTTCACTGGGAATCTTTCAAACACAGTCGTCAGCATTTTGGGGGGAGTTCTTAATCAGACTTTATTTTACTGTATCAAGATTTTTAAATACAACTTTAATATTAAAATTCTTAAGTAGAGAAAGTATAACAAAAAGGACTTCATGGTAAGGCAGAACCAACATATTCTTGGTTAAATATCAATGTCATTTTTTCCCA
>WNWK01010706.1:7500-12500 GCA_009830355.1 Cherax destructor | reverse complement strand
GATCATGGTACCTACCAGGAGAGCAGGTGGGCGCTAACATCCCCAAAATTGGAACTAGATAAGAGCTTTGAATGAGTCTGTAGACC
Source organism: Cherax destructor (assembly GCA_009830355.1). Classification (NCBI taxonomy): domain Eukaryota; kingdom Metazoa; phylum Arthropoda; class Malacostraca; order Decapoda; family Parastacidae; genus Cherax; species Cherax destructor. Next base: position 12,414 of record WNWK01010706.1, on the reverse strand, counting down.
AAACTGCCTGAAGCACATTGTAACGAAGCCTAAGTCTGGCTACTAGAACATCACTCTATTTACATTTAAAGCTGCGAGGAGATAGAGATACCTTATAATATATACCTGGAAGGTGCTTGAGGGTCTTGTGACAAATCTACACACTGCCATAACAACATACTGGAGTGAGAGGTATGACAGGAAGTGTAAAATATACCCAGTGAAAAGCAGGGGCACCATGGACACAATAAGAGAACACGGTATCAACATGCGTGGACCAAGACTGTTCAACATCTTACCAGAAGATATCAGAAACACTGCTGGAACAAGTGTAGAAGTCTGCAAGAGCAAACTGGACAGGTATCTTCACCAGATCAACCAGGCTGTGATGGATGTGGGGCAGTGGACCACCAGCAACAACAACCTGGTTGACCAGGTTAGCACCAGACAAGCCTGGTCCAGGACCACCAGACAACAACCTGGTTGACCAGGCTAGCACCAGACAAGCCTGGTCCAGGACCACCACCAACAACAACCTGGTTGACCAGGCTAGCACCAGACAAGCCTGGTCCAGGACCACCAGCAACAACAACCTGGTGCACCAGGCTAGCACCAGACAAGCCTGGTCCAGGACCACCAGCAACAACAACCTGGTTGACCAGGCTAGCACCAGACAAGCCTGGTCCAGGACCACCAGTAACAACAACCTGGTGCACCAGGCTAGCACCAGACAAGCCTGGTCCAGGACCACCAGCAACAACAACCTGGTTGACCAGGCTAGCACCAGACAAGCCTGGTCCAGGACCACCACCAACAACAACCTGGTGCACCAGGCTAGCACCAGACAAGCCTGGTCCAGGACCACCAGCAACAACAACCTGGTGCACCAGGCTAGCACCAGACAAGCCTGGTCCAGGACCACCAGCAACAACAACCTGGTGCACCAGGTTAGCACCAGACAAGCCTTGTCCAGGACCACCACCAACAACAACCTGGTGCACCAGGCTAGCACCAGACAAGCCTGGTCCAGGACCACCACCAACAACAACCTGGTGCACCAGGCTAGCACCAGACAAGCCTGGTCCAGGACCACCACCAACAACAACCTGGTGCACCAGGCTAGCACCAGACAAGCCTGGTCCAGGACCACCACCAACAACAACCTGGTGCACCAGGCTAGCACCAGACAAGCCTGGTCCAGGACCACCACCAACAACAACCTGGTGCACCAGGCTAGCACCAGACAAGCCTGGTCCAGGACCACCACCAACAACAACCTGGTGCACCAGGCTAGCACCAGACAAGCCTGGTCCAGGACCACCACAACAACAACCTGGTGCACCAGGCTAGCACCAGACAAGCCTGGTCCAGGACCACCACCAACAACAACCTGGTGCACCAGGCTAGCACCAGACAAGCCTGGTCCAGGACCACCACCAACAACAACCTGGTGCACCAGGCTAGCACCAGACAAGCCTGGTCCAGGACCACCACCAACAACAACCTGGTGATTCCAGGCCCCAAGGGCACCAGGACCCCAAAAGCCTGGTCCAGGACCACCACCAACAACAACCTGGTGCACCAGGCTAGCACCAGACAAGCCTGGTCCAGGACCACCACCAACAACAACCTGGTGCACCAGGCTAGCACCAGACAAGCCTGGTCCAGGACCACCACCAACAACAACCTGGTTGACCAGGCTAGCACCAGACAAGCCTGGTCCAGGACCACCACCAACAACAACCTGGTTGATCAGGCTAGCACCAGACAAGCCTGGTCCAGGACCACCAGCAACAACAACCTGGTGCACCAGGCTAGCACCAGACAAGCCTGGTCCAGGACCACCACCAACAACAACCTGGTGCACCAGGCTAGCACCAGACAAGCCTGGTCCAGGACCACCAGCAACAACAACCTGGTTGACCAGGCTAGCACCAGACAAGCCTGGTCCAGGACCACCAGCAACAACAACCTGGTGCACCAGGCTAGCACCAGACAAGCCTGGTCCAGGACCACCACCAACAACAACCTGGTGCACCAGGCTAGCACCAGACAAGCCTGGTCCAGGACCACCACCAACAACCCTGGTGACCAGGCTAGCACCAGACAAGCCTGGTCCAGGACCACCACAACAACAACCTGGTGCACCAGGCTAGCACCAGACAAGCCTGGTCCAGGACCACCACCAACAACAACCTGGTGCACCAGGCTAGCACCAGACAAGCCTGGTCCAGGACCACCACCAACAACAACCTGGTGCACCAGGCTAGCACCAGACAAGCCTGGTCCAGACCACCACCAACAACAACCTGGTGACCAGGCTAGCACCAGACAAGCCTGGTCCAGGACCACCACCAACAACAACCTGGTGCACCAGGCTAGCACCAGACAAGCCTGGTCCAGGACCACCACAACAACAACCTGGTGCACAGGCTAGCACCAGACAAGCCTGGTCCAGGACCACCACCAACAACAACCTGGTGACCAGGCTAGCACCAGACAAGCCTGGTCCAGGACCACCACAACAACAACCTGGTGCACCAGGCTAGCACCAGACAAGCCTGGTCCAGGACCACCACAACAACAACCTGGTTGACCAGGCTAGCACCAGACAAGCCTGGTCCAGGACCACCACAACAACAACCTGGTGCACCAGGCTAGCACCAGACAAGCCTGGTCCAGGACCACCAAACAACAACCTGGTGACCAGGCTAGCACCAGACAAGCCTGGTCCAGGACCACCACCAACAACAACCTGGTGACCAGGCTAGCACCAGACAAGCCTGGTCCAGGACCACCACAACAACAACCTGGTGCACCAGGCTAGCACCAGACAAGCCTGGTCCAGGACCACCAGCAACAACAACCTGGTGCACCAGGCTAGCACCAGACAAGCCTGGTCCAGGACCACCAGCAACAACAACCTGGTGCACCAGGCTAGCACCAGACAAGCCTGGTCCAGGACCACCACCAACAACAACCTGGTGCACCAGGCTAGCACCAGACAAGCCTGGTCCAGGACCACCACAACAACAACCTGGTGACCAGGCTAGCACCAGACAAGCCTGGTCCAGGACCACCACCAACAACCTGGTGACCAGGCTAGCACCAGACAAGCCTGGTCCAGGACCACCACAACAACCTGGTGCACCAGTAGCACCAGACAAGCCTGGTCCAGGACCACCACCAACAACAACCTGGTGCACAGGCTAGCACCAACAAGCCTGGTCCAGGACCACCACCAACAACAACCTGGTGACCAGGCTAGCACCAGACAAGCCTGGTCCAGGACCACCACCAACAACAACCTGGTGCACCAGGCAGCACCAGACAAGCCTGGTCCAGGACCACCACCAACAACAACCTGGTGACCAGGCTAGCACAGACAAGCCTGGTCCAGGACCACCACAACAACAACCTGGTGACCAGGCAGCACCAGACAAGCCTGGTCCAGGACCACCACCAACAACAACCTGGTGACCAGGCTAGCACCAGACAAGCCTGGTCCAGGACCACCACCAACAACAACCTGGTGACCAGGCTAGCACCAGACAAGCCTGGTCCAGGACCACCACCAACAACAACCTGGTTGACCAGGCTAGCACCAGACAAGCCTGGTCCAGGACCAACCAACAACAACCTGGTGACAGGCAGCACCAGACAAGCCTGGTCCAGGACCACCAGCAACAACAACCTGGTTGACCAGGCTAGCACCAGACAAGCCTGGTCCAGGACCACCACCAACAACAACCTGGTTGACCAGGCTAGCACCAGACAAGCCTGGTCCAGGACCACCACCAACAACAACCTGGTGCACCAGGCTAGCACCAGACAAGCCTGGTCCAGGACCACCAGCAACAACAACCTGGTGCACCAGGCTAGCACCAGACAAGCCTGGTCCAGGACCACCACCAACAACAACCTGGTGCACCAGGCTAGCACCAGACAAGCCTGGTCCAGGACCACCACCAACAACAACCTGGTTGACCAGGCTAGCACCAGACAAGCCTGGTCCAGGACCACCACCAACAACAACCTGGTGCACCAGGCTAGCACCAGACAAGCCTGGTCCAGGACCACCACCAACAACAACCTGGTGCACCAGGCTAGCACCAGACAAGCCTGGTCCAGGACCACCACCAACAACAACCTTGTGCACCAGGCTAGCACCAGACAAGCCTGGCTCAGGGACGGGTAGCTGGGTATCTTGGTAGCTGGGTATCTTGGTAGCTGGGTATCTTGGTAGCTGGGTATCTTGGTAGCTGGGTATCTTGGTAGCTGGGTATCTTGGTAGCTGGGTATCTTGGTAGCTGGGTATCTTGGTAGCTGGGTATCTTGGTAGCTGGGTATCTCGGTAGCTGGGTATCTTGATAGCTGGGTAGCTTGGTAGCTGGGTAGCTTGGTAGCTAGGTATCATGGTAACTGGGTATCTTGGTAGCTGGGTAACTTGGTAGCTGGGTATCTCGGTAGCTGGGTATCTTGGTAGCTGGGTAACTTGGTAGCTGGGTATCTCGGTAGCTGGGTAGCTTGGTAGCTGGGTATCTTGGTAGCTGGGTAGCTTGGTAGCTAGGTATCATGGTAACTGGGTATCTTGGTAACTGGGTATCTTAGTAGCTGGGTATCATGGTAGCTGGGTATCTTGGTAGCCGGGTATCTTGGTAGCTGGGTATCTTGGTAGCTGAGTATCTTGGTAGCTGGGTATCTTGGTAGCTGGGTATCTTGGTAGCTGGGTATCTTGGTAGCCGGGTATCTTGGTAGCTGAGTATCTTGGAAGCTGCGTATCTTGGTAACTGGGTATCTTGGTAGCTGGGTAGCTTGGTAGCTGGGTATCTTGGTAGCTGGGTATCTTGGTAGCTGGGTATCTTGGTATCTTGGTATCTTGGTAGCTGGGTATCTTGGTAGCTGGGTATCTTGGTAGCTGGGTATCTTGGTAGC